>QTSX02005218.1:0-114460 GCA_014839935.2 Entomophthora muscae | reverse complement strand
AGTAGTTTTCAAAGCTATGGCGCTAAATGAAATAAAATCAGATATAAATGAAATCAATGCATCTCAGAACAGAATAGAAATGAACCCAAATCTATTGTAACCAATATAAATTTGCTGGGTTTTAATTTTGTTTACACCTGATTTTAGTTTGTTTACAGATGAGCTATTTTCACTCAAAAATGAGTGTTTAGCGCCATAGCTTTGAAAACTACTGTATTAAACTATTTATCTATATTTATATATATAATAAATTGAAAAGTATTTAATATGCTTAAAATTTAAAAATTCCAGGAATATCAAATTTCAATAAAAGATAATATCATAACACTATGCTGTACAGTAGTTTTCAAAGCTTTGGCACTAAGAAAAATCAACTCAAATACAAACAAAATTAAATACTAATGAATTTATATTGATTAACAATAGATTTGAATTCAATTATATTTTTTTGCATCTGAGTTGATTTTGCTTAGCGCCAAAACTTTGAAAACCACTGTATTAAGAATTCAAATCAATTAAATAAAATTGATAGTTAACTCTACTTTAGTTTTCACAGCTGTTAAGATGGACAAATCAATATCATATTAGAGCAAACTGAAGTCACATATAAAACAAAAATAAATGGTGCAAGTTTTTTTTTCAGAGATGGCACATGGTAAAAAGCTGTTAGAAATTTTAATGTGGCACATCAAACACACCAAACACTAATAAATAGCATAGCCACACTCAAAGTCAACAATCCACACCTGAATGTCAGAACAAATCAAACTTGTGCATGGGTAATCAAGATTCCAAACAACACCTGGATGTATATTATTTATACAAAAAAGTATACTTAAAACATAGAATCCTAATGTTGTAACTGTGCTGTTTTAGCAAAGTTACAAGGGGTGTTGCAGCATCTGGGATTACTCCCTCTCAGGGAATTAACGCCCCAAGTAAATCACCAAGCAGCTCACCAAGTGTTTCACCACCCAGCCAATAAACTGGTGGCACCATTATCAGTTAACCATCTATGACAGGGATCACTCAATCCAGATCCTATATGGAACACAACTTGATTAAGCCTCGTGACTCAAGAGGAACATTACTCAGATAAGCCCTGTGACCGCCATGACGTACATGGACAACATGTGGTTTATCATGATATTATATATTAACCTATATTCATATTTAATAAAGTATCATTCTCTTCTTTAATCTTCCTCTTTATTTTGTTTATTATACTTCCCAGAAGTATAAACTCAACAGTGGTAGCACAGGTAGGTTATCCATACCTACCCAACTCAAAGGAAAAATTCATCCCAAGAAAAGAACCCAAACAATGTCACTCCCTAACGGCTGGAGAGATTATGAAGTAGGACAAGACGTCCCCCAGGCCTTTTCATCTACAATAATTTCCTTGTGCCCATTGACCAGTACAACACTCTCAAAACCCGCAGACTTTTCCCTACAACGCCAACCACAGCAGCACCTATGCAACCTGAGATACCCAATATTGTGTTTCAACGCTTACAAGCTGCTGAGATTGGCGCCTTTGCAGGACTACACCGCAAGAACGCTTCTCTTTGGATCAATAGAACCAATAGTAAGTTCAAACAAGTGGAGTACCCTCAAAGACTCTGGTTCAGCAAAATTGCCCTCCACATCACAGGGACTGCTTCACGCTTTGTTACCAAATGGTTAGCTCAACACCCTGATCAGAAGGAAAACTGGGAAGTTTTCAAGGCCACATTCCTTTAACAGTTCTCCATGAAGGACTCAGACATGGTGATTATGACCAAACTTTGAGCCTTCAAAATGACAGGAACCATTAAGGAATACATTGACGCATACAAAAAACTACATGACCGTGCACCTAACACTATCAACTTTCAACAAACCTGGGCCACGTCTGGACTTCTACAATGGCCTTCTCACACACATTAGATGTCAGTTCAACATGACCTGCTGCAAGAACCTTGAGGATGTGTTCCTAGAAGGGAAGTGTGAAGCTCAAAAGTCTGACAATCTACACGTCACCAACAAGCGCAAAGAAAAACCTGCAGCTAAGAGAGAGCCTCACCCCAATAAGCAAAACAACCAAGCCAACAGTACCCATCCTTGAAACAGGAATCACACTGTACAAGCCAACCAGGCCAGTACCAAAGATACCAACAAGGAGGGAAAAGCTCAGGGGAGTGCTTAGGCAAGCCGTCCTCCCCCCTCTACACAAGACTTGTACAGAGAACAGGACGTGGACTCAATCATCATGATCCAGGTTCCCTCCAGCAATCCTCTACTGTTTGCCGCCCAATCTGGAAATAAACTCCTTACCTATCCTTTCTGTTTTTGCAGATACCAGGCACAGCGCTATTTGACACTGGAGCCAATCAATCACTCATTAACAAGAGTTTTTTAGACCTCATGAAGTTACCTACCATTTGAAGTAGCATCAAGAAAGTCATCATGGTGGACAACCACAGCACACCAGTTACCCACAAGACAAAACCTTTCCAGGCCCAAATTGGAGACGTCCAAACAATAATTAGCAGCCCCATCATTCCAATCCCCAAATACAATATCATACTTGGATTAGATTGGATGCAAAAGAAAAAGCCTCACATCAACTGTGATAGTGCCACCCTCACCATACAGCAAGGAGAAGTCCACCATCACGTGTACCCAACACATCTTGACCCCCTCATGAGGGACCACATATTTGTAAAAATCATGGAAACAGAGAAAGAAACTGACATCAGCAAAATCAATCAGAGCACATATTCATATGAAGTCATACACTTCAAAAACACAGAAACTCAACACAACAAAACCCAATTAGAGACTGTCAAGTTTATACTTCTGGGAAGTATAATGAACAAAATAAAGGGGAAGATTAAGAAGAGAATGATACTTTATTGAATATGAATATAGCTTAATATATAGTATCATGACAAGCCACATGTTGTCCATATACGTCATGGAGGACATGGGGCTTATCTGAGTAATGTTCCTCTTAGTCATGAGGCTTAATCAATTTGTGTTCCATTTAGGACCTGGATTGAGTGATCCCCGTCATAAATGGTTAACTGATAAAGGTGCCACTGGTTTATTGACTGAGCAGTGAACCACTTGGTGGGCCGCTTGGTGATTTACTTGGGGCATTAATTCCCCAAGAGGGAGTAATCAAAGATGTTGCAACATCTCCCCCTGGGGTGCTGGAAGGCGGAGCCTTGGGAACCTTCTTGAGGGTATCTGGTATATGGGCCTGGTACTGATCCAGTTTGGTGTTAGGGACAGGGAGTCTTGAATTTTGTTGGGCTGCTCTTGCCTTACACAAACAAAGTTGATAATGGTGCATACATTTTAGTTTGGTTTGAGCTCCAATCCCTTTTATGAGGTGCATGTTGTTGGGTTTCACTTCCATGACAATGCCCGGTCCGGCAATCCTGGGTCTAATCTGTGCTGGTTGTGGTTGACAAACCAGATTTTGTCTCTGACTTGGAACCTTTCTTGTTGCAATGTGATTGCTTCCCGCTAGAACCCTTTGCTGTTCCATCATTTCTTGGTCTTTTCTGGCTTGTAGTACTTTTGGGTTGTTACTGTCTGGTATCTTCTTGGGAAGTGGCAGTTGTGGTCCCGTAGTTGTACTGACAAGTGAAGGTTTCTGGCCATAGACAAGTTCATAAGGGCTTTTGCCTGTATTGCAGTTGATTTGTGTTCTGCAAACCATAAGGGCGGTTGGTAACAGTTCAACCCAGGCTTTTGGATTTTTGGCAGATAACTTACTGAGGGCTTCTACTAGAGAGCCGTTTAGTTGTTCTACACGCCCATTTGCTTGGGGGAGATATGGGATGGCTGTGACATGTTTTATTCCATTTTTGGCGAGGTATATGTTGGTGTCAATAGCTTTGAGTTCAGTGCCTCCATCTGTGATTAAGAGGTCAGGCTTTCCAAACTTAGCTATGATCTCCTTACCAATGAATTGTCTCACGTTGTTGCCTTTATGCTCCTTTGTGGCTTGTGCTACGGGCCATCTGGTTGCATAGTCAATGGCTGTGATGATGGACTTCTTCCTTTGTTTTCACCAGGCATAGGTCCCACAATATCCAACAACCATACCTTGAAGGGCTGTGTGATAGATACAGGTACTACTGATTTTGGTGGAGCTTTGGTTTGTGCGTACTTCTCACAGACCTTGCATTGTTCTAGTACTTCTCTGATATCATCTAGCATATTGGGCCACCAGTAGCAAGTCTTGAGGTATTTATGTAAGTTTCTGCTACAGGTGTGTCCCAAGTCCTGTGATAATGGAGGATTGTGTCAATCTTTTATGTTGACAGAACATATGATACTGTGTCACCATTTGGAAGGATTTGGTGGAGGGTACCATATACGTTTTTGAACAGATGCTTGTTCTTGAGGACTTTCTCTTGGATGTCCATTGGTGTGCCAGGTGGGAACCCTTCTTGGAGATTCCCCATGATTAACATGGGCCAGTCAGGGTCATCATCAGTGCGGAGGATGTGTTTATTGTATAGCCTTGATAGGGCGTTTGCAGTAAGCATCTCTCTTCCTGGCTTGTATTAAATTTGCATGGGGTATCTCTGTATGAGACTCATCCATTCAACTTGTATTCTTGACAGGTATTGTTGTGTTTAAAGAATATCAGTGATTGTGGTTGGTGAGTACTTTGAACGTCTGGGCTTCTTCTAGATAACATCACTATTTCATGAGGCAATGTATGATGGCAACCAACTCCTTATTGTTTATAGGGTATCTTTGTTCACCGTCTGATAGCTTCCTGGATTCATATGCCACAGGGAGAAAGTCTTTCTGGGCTGTTTGGATACAGAGGACTCCTCCTATGGCATAATCAGAGGCGTTGGTTTCTAGCTCATTGATCCCTTCACGTTTTGGGTATTGCAGGATGGGGGTGGTAACCATGTGTTCCTTTAGTTGGCGGAAATGTTGATCTTGTAAGGGTGTCCAGACAAATTTGGTTGTTTTACCGGTAATGGCTGACAAGGGAGCTGTTAGGGCGCCCCAGTCAGGGATGAACCTGCGTACATAGGCTATCATTCTAAGGAAAGTGAAGAGTTTGCTCTTGTTTCTTGGGGCTGGCATTTCTGTTATAGCGCGTATATTGTCTGGATTAGGTTTGATACTGTCCTTGCTAATGATGTGACCAAGGAAGGGGAGTTCATTTGAGAAGAACTCACATTTGGATGGTTTGGCAATAAGTTGGTTTTCCTGTAGGGTACAGAGGACTGCACGGACAACTTCCCAGTGTTGTTGTAGGTTGGGACTATAGATGATGATGTTGTCTAGGTAGATGATTGCTCTTTTCCCAATGTGTTCCTTGAATACTTCATTCATGAAGGTTACAAAGGTACTGGGAGCGTTTGTCATGCCAAAATTGAGGACAACATATTCAAAGGATCTATACTTAGTCTGAAATGCAGTCTTTGGGATGTCCTCAGGTTTCACGCAAATTTGGTGATATCCTGCTGTCAAATTGATTTTTGTGAAGATTTGGGACCCCCAGGGCATCAAAAAGGTCATCAATTAGGGGCAGAGGATACATGTTCTTTATTGTGACCTTGTTGAGGGCCCTGTAGTCTGTGACTAGGCAGAGGCCTCTGTCTTTCTTTGCCACAAAGAAGACAGAGGCACAAAAGGGTGATTTTGAAGGTCTGATGAGGTGTCATGAATGACATTTCAATACTTGTATTGAAAACCCAAGAGTTAAACCCTGGTTCCCAGAAGGCAGATTCAACCCTCCAGACCAGTCCAGGACCCGCCAATCCGTTAAAAGACGGGCTCAAATCAGTGAATCACTCTGCGTTCTGCCAGCCTACTACAAAGGACCCTTCAAAAACAACTCAAGTCACACAAAGTGGACAGGGGACCGCCAACTTGCTAAATTGCGTACTCAAGTTGACAAGTTTCTCCAAGACCCGCCAATCTCTCAAGGACAATTCCCCAAATAGTCATCAGATTGATGCTAACCTGGAGCCACCAAAGACCTGAACCTACACAGCAGTTACAGCTTGCCTTAAAGAGGTTAAAACAAACCCTATTCTCAACTCTGCCAACAACCTGCCAGTATGCCGTCCAGAAGGGGTAGTACAATTGGACTACTCAGGTGACATAGTGAACAGTGGCAGCAAAACAAAGCATTGCCTTTCCAATTTGCCAGAACAGGCACAACCTGGATCTGCCGCCCTTGAGACCCTAAGCCAAGACCCACATCCCGCCAGTACCTTGTCTGCAAACCTGAACCCTGCAAAAATTGAAGGAGCAAAATCCCATGGTATAAAAACCCCGGCGGTATGGTGAAGACCACATTGTCATTTTTGATAATAAAGTTTTATGAACCTTTGGTTTGAACAAATCTTACCCTATCCAGTCTTAGTGATCTTCCATCTCAATTCCAGTCAAGTAGACCACCAGGCTGCCGCCCTCCCCCAAGACCAACCTGCCAAATTGCCCTAGGCATTATACCTTCCCCCGGGAGCCCCCTTTGGACCTGTGCATTTTACTGAATACTCCCTCAACCCGGCCTATTCAGAGTACAACTTGGAGACTATCCTCATTGCCAACCCCTTGGCCAGGACTAGAGAAACCAAATACATAGGACACAAAGGAAAGTGGTACAAAAGGCTGCCAAGATTGTTCAAAGACAAGTACAATTACCTGCCTGCCTACTTTGTTCCTATGACTCCTCCCTTAACCCCACAATCAGACCGCCCGCTGGAACCTACTGCCGCAGCTGAGACCACCTCTACCCAACTGTTTGGAGTACTCTACATTACTTTGACAGGATTGGTAGATTCTGTGGTCCCCAACTCCGGACCCTGGCCCTTACTCGGGTGTTCTGTATCTTATATTATCAAGTTAGCACCCATTCTATGGTGGGCCTTACCCGCCGGTTTGACCGCACCTCACCCCAAGCCGTCCAATGCCTCCATCTATGACTGGCTTCCTGACAAAAATGACAATCTTTTTCAAACACAGTAACCTGGGCCCCAAGATGTTATTAACACTTGGGGCAACTTGTATGCTCTTTTTTGTGATAATCACTTATTACACCCATAAGGCACTTACCTCCCTGATACTCCCATAGATGAAGAACCGACCTGCCAAAGAATTGAAAGACCCTGCACCTAGTGCAGAACCCCAAAACCTGGCCACATCACAAGTGCAAAATGTGATAGTGAACCAGACCACAACCAAGGTGGATATGCCCCAGATGGGCAAACTCACCTTATAAGAAGCCTGCCAAGCCATGCCAGTCCTCCACCTCCACTTCCAAACCAACGCCAACACCTACCCCAGTGACACTGCAAAAGTCTTGGGGGTGGCCGCCATGCTATCAGGAGACGCACTGGATTGGTTTGGGAAGGCCACTGCCAAAGATGTTGAATTTTGCCTTGACTATTTGAAATTTGAAGCTGAACTCATGAGCACTGGCAATGACCAAGACACTAGATACTGCACTGAACTCTATGTTAGAGATCCGACAAGCAAACCACCCTATCCAAGCCTATATTGACAAGTTCCTTAAACTGAAAATGCGCACCCAACTTGAAGATGAATTATCTGCCATTATCTTCAGAAAGGGAGTTAATTCAGCCATAAAAACCTGTTGAAGCACCACCCGCCTACACTGAGCCTAGAGGAATTACTTCCCCTATGCAAAGGCCTGAGTCTAAACCAAGAAGGACAGAACATGAACCCTACCCGAGCCGGCAGAGCCATGATGCCCAATTGACCTGGAATGTCCCCTGACAAGTTACAATGCCACTTATCAAGATGGGTTATGTTTCTACTGCCACAAGGCTGGGCATCTAACCAGAGCATGCACTAAGAAGAATACACCTTCTGTATCCTTGGCGCAAATAAACACCTCTACGCAATCTTATAAATTCATCCAAGTGACCATAAACTGTATGGGAATCAAGCGTCAGATAGAGGCCTTTATTGACACAGGAGCCAATGAAAGCTTCATTGACGCTAACCTGGCAAAGGAACTAGGACTAACAGCTTCAGAGTGCAGCCTACAAGTAACCATAGGAAACAGTTCCCTGGACACTGGCTACAAGTGCAAACAGGAACTTCCCTTGACAATTGGACAGAACGTGTACCCAATTCCCTTGATCCTCTTGCCAGGATTGCCCCATCCTCTAGTACTGGGGGACTCATGGTCCAACAGACATGGTCTGATTCTAAATTATTGTGAGCAGACTGCCACCTTAGGACAGCCTGAATCTTGTGACTCTGTTCCGTTCTGTATGAGTCCCGGCAGAACCCCAACCAACAGACTCTTAACCATAAAGATGGAATTCAGCGTTGGGACACTACCTACTCCCCTGCAAAAGTTGGACCACGTATTTAGCAAAGAAGAGGCCACAAAACTACCCAGCCACTTCATATACAACCACACTATAGACCTACTACCAGGTACCCAACCACACCACGGCCCCATCTATAGTTGCAATCACCGAGAACAAGTGGCCTTGAAAGCTTACCTGGAGGATATGACAAAAAAGGGTTTCATCCGAGTATCTAAGGCCCCGTGCTTGTCACCAATGCTGTTTGTAGGGAAGAAGGACAGCAGAATGCGTCCCTGCGTGAACTACCAGAAGCTGAATGATATCACTGTGAAGAACCGCTATCCAATCCCCAACGCCGATGACCTTTGCAACGTACTAACTGGAGCCCAGGTGTACTAAAAAATTGACCTAAGAGATGTGTTCAACTAAATCTTAATCAAAGAGGGCAACAAATACAAAACAGCATTCAAGACCAGGTATGGACTCTAAAAATACCTGGTGATGCCATTTGGACTATGCAACGCCCCCAGCACCTTCCAGTGCATGATAAACACAGTATTGGGTGAATACCTTGACCAGTTCTGTGTGGCCTACCTCAACAAAATCCTCATCTACAGCAAAACCCACAAGGAACACCTGCGCCACCTGGACCTTATACTAGAAAAACTCTCTCAAGCAAACTTACATGCTAAGCTTAAAAAGTGTGAATTCTTCCAGCCTGAAGTTGAGTTCCTGGGATACGTTGTGAAGACTAGCAGGTTTGCCATGGCACAGGACAAAATAGAAACAGTAACATCTTGGCTGGTGCCCAAATGCAGGAAAGATGTGAGAAGTTTTTTGGGTCTGGCAAATTATTGCAGGGATTTCATCCAAAAAATTTCTCTGATTACCTTACCCCTGACCCGCCTTTGCTCAGACAAGGTTTTCTTTGCTTGGACTGACAAGTGCACATCAGCATTTGAGGCCCTGAAGCTTGCTTTCACCTCTGCCCCCGTACTGGCCATGCCTAACCCATCCAAGCCATTTGTACTGGAAACCAATGCGTCCAACTTTGCGGTGGGTGGGGTCCTTCTTCAGGAAGGAGGGGATGGTATGCTACATCCTGTAGCATATTACTCCAAGAAGATGCTGCCTGGTGAAGGAAACTACCCAATATACAACAAGGAGATGCTTGCAATAATGAAGACCCTGAAACATTGGCGCCAGTACCTATGTGGTGCCAAATTTCCAGTAAAAGTCTTAACCGACCACAAGAACTTGGTTTACTTCTTTAAACCCAGACAGCTAAACCAGAGGCAGGCCAGATGGGTCTTGGCACTGGCTGACTATACCTTGACCATTTTACTACAAGCCTGGGAACATGAATGTGGTACCTGAAGCCCTGAGTAGAAGAGCTGATCTGATCCCTTCCTCTACAGAAACTAAGGACCACAACACACATGTACTCCTTGACCCTGCCAGCCTAGGCATCCAACTGATGTACATGAATATCATGGCCCGCAAACCTGACGTAATTGAGGCACAGAAACAAGACAAATACTCAGCAGACCTTGTTGCTGACTTGACCTCAGATCCAGAAAGCCGCCATCACAAGAAAGGATTCTCGCTGAAAGGATCCACCCTGCTATTACACAGTCAGATCTATGTACCAGAAGGTGAAACAAGGACCAAAGTGCTCATTGACTATCACAACTCAGAAATGGCCAGCCACCCTGGCAGACTCAAGACACTCCAAGGAATTAAGAAGAATTACGCTTGGCCCCAACTGGACAAAGATGTGGCTGCCTACATCAAAGGCTGTGAGACATGTGGAAGAACCAAAACCCATAGATCCAAACCTGAAGGCCTGCTAAGACCGCTAGGCATACCTGCGGGGCCCTGGCAGTCTGTTTCAATGGAATATATTGTAGAACTGCCCCCCTCCAATGCGTTTAACGCCATCCTGGCCATGGTAGATAGGTTTACCAAGATGTCCTATTTTGTCCCTACCACCACTCACTGCACCACCGCGGAGACAGCTAGACATTTCCATGACCACATCCTAACTCAACACAGCACTCTGTCAGAAATTATCACTGATAGAGGACCACAATTCACCTCCAAATAATGGACTCAGGTGATGAAGGACTTGGGGATAAAGCGCTGTGTATTAACCTCCTACCACCCACAGACCAACAGCCAGACTGATCGTGTGAACCAAATACTTGAACAATACCTACAATGCTATGCCAATGCCAACCAGGATAACTGGGCGAGATGCTACCCATGGCACAGTATGCCTACAACAGTAAAGACCACACCTCCACAGGAATGTCCCCCTTCAAAGCCAATTATGTATTTGACCCATCTTGGGATCCCAGTATTGGCAGTAAGGAAATAAACCCATCAGAACAAACCTGGATTAAACAGATACACAACACCCAACAAACCTGTCTTAAGAATCTGACCCGCGCTGTCCAGACTTTTAAGGCTTTTGCCAAAAAAAGAGAATTCCTGGGAAACCATTGAAGGTAGGGGACAAAGTCTATCTGGACTCTCAAAACGTGCCTCTGACTGTTCCCTGTCAGAAGTTAGCCCACAGAAGAAGTGGCCCCCTACAAGATCACCAAACTAGTGGGTGAAGTAGCATTTGAACTAGAATTACCCCCTTGTGGAAAATACACAACATCTTCCACTGCGCGCTTCTATTCAAGAAAGAGGGGAACTCACTCCCCAACCAGAAACTCAAGACTGAATCCCCTCCCATCCAAGTAGGACGCTCTGAAGAATACAAAGTTGAATATGTTCATGAAGACTGTACCCACTATAAAACCCTCCAGTACTACGTCAAGTGGAAGGGATATACACTTGAGGAAAGCACCTGGGGGCCATTAAGCAACCTACCCAACGCCCAACTAGCAATCCAACAATACCTTGAGAAGAAGGCCAGGAAGGAAGGGACCCCTGGGAAGGAAGGGGATGATGTCATGAATGACATTTCAATACTTTTATTGAAAACCCAAGAGTTAAACCCCAGTTCCCAGAAGGCAGATTCAACCCTCCAGACCAGTCCAGGACCCGCCAATCCGTTAAAAGTTGGGCTCAAATCAGTGAATCACTCTGCGTTCCGCCAGCCTACTACAAAGGACCCTTCAAAAACAACTCAAGTCACACAAAGTAGACAGGGGACCACCAACTTGCTAAATTGCGTACTTGAGTTGACGAGTTTCTCTGAGATCCGCCAATCTCCCAAGGATGATTCCCCAAATGGTCATCAGATTGATGCTAACCTGGAGTCACCAAAGACCCAAACCTACACAGCGGTTACAGCTTGCCTTAAAGAGGTTAAAACAAACCCTATTCTCAACTCTGCCAACAACCTGCTGGCATGCTGCCCAGAAAAGGGTAGTACAATTGGACTACTCAGGTGACATAGTGAACAGTGGCAGCAAAACAAAGCATTGCCTTTCCAATTTGCCAGAACAGGCACAACCCGGATCTGCCGCCCTTGAGACCCTAAGCCAAGACCCACATCCCGCCAGTACCTTGTCTGCAAACCTGAACCCTGCAAAAATTGAAGGAGCAAAATCCCATGGTATAAAAACCCTGGTGGTATGGTGAAGACCACATTGTCATTTTTGATAATAAAGTTTTATGAACCTTTGGTTTGAACAAATCTTACCCTATCCAGTCTTAGTGATCTTCCATCTCAATTCCAGTCAAGTAGACTGCCAGGCCGCCGCCCTCCCTCAAGACCAACCTGCCAAAATGCCCCAGGCATTATACTGTCCCCAGGGAGCCCCCTTTGGACCTGTGCATTTTACTGAATACTCCCCCAACCCGGCTTATTCAGAGTACAACTTAGAGACTATCCTCATTGCTGACCCCTTGGCCAGGACTAGAGAAACCAAATACATAGGACACAAAGGAAAGTGGTACAAAAGGCCGCCAAGATTGTTCAAAGAAAAGTACAATTACCTGCCTGCCTACTTTGTTCCTATGACTCCTCCCTTAACCCCACAATCAGACCACCCACTGGAACCTACTGCTGCAGCCGAGACCACCTCTACCCAACTGCTTGGAGTACTCTACATTACTTTGACAGGATTGGTAGATTCCGTGGTCCCCAACTCCAGACCCTGGTCCTTACTCAGGCATTCTGTATCTTATTTATCAAGTTAGCACCCATTCTATGGTGGGCCTTACCCGCCAGTTTGACTGCACCTCACCCCAAGCCATCCAATGCCTCCAACTATGACTGGCTTCCTGACATGAGGCCTTTCTTGAGTGCTTTGTCAAGGTAGGCTTTAAGAGCGTCATCTTCTTGTGGTGTGAGGCAGTAGATGGGTTGCGCCTTAGGTATGCTACCTTTAAAATTGATCTCATGTTGTATACCCCAATCAGGGGGTAGTCCAGGTAATGATTCTTGGAATACAGAGGGAAACTTGTTGACTAGCTGGACTCTAATTGGGGTTTGTTTGTGGTGTATTTCTGTGTTTTTGAAGTGGATGACTTCATATGTACACGTGCTCTAATTGATTTTGCTGACGTTGGTTTCCTTCTTTGTTTCCATGATCTTTACAAATATGTGATCCCTCATGAGGTTGTCAAGGTGTGTTGGGTACACGTGGTGGTGGACTTCTCCTTGCTGGATTGTGAGGGTGGCACTGTCCCAGTCTATGTGAGGCTTTGTCTTTTGCATCCAATCTAGTCCAAGTATGATATTGTATTTTGGGATTGGGATGATGGGCCACTAATTGTCGTTTGGAAGTCTCCAAGTTGGGCCCGGAAAGGTTTGGTCTTGTGGGTAACTGGTGTGCTGTGGTTGTCCACCATGATGACTTTCTTGATGCTACTTCAAATGGTAGATAAATTCATGAGATCTGCAAAACCTTTGTTTATAAGCAATTGGTTGGCTCCAGTGTCAAATAGCGCTGTGCCCTGGTATCTGCAAAAACAGAAAGGATAGGTAAGGAGTTTATTTCCAGATTGGGCAGCAAAAAGGATAGGGTTGTTGGAGGGAACTTGGATCATGGTGATGGAGTCCACGTTCTGTTCTCTGTACAAGTCTTGTGAAGAGGGGGAGGACGGCTTGCCTAAGCACTCTCCTGAGCTTTTCCCTCCTTGTTGGTATCTTCAGTGCTAGTCTGGTTGGCTTGTGCACTGCAATTCCTGTTTCAAGGTTGGGTATTGTTGGCTCTGTTGTTTTGCTTGTTGGGGCAAGGCTCTCTCTTAACTGCAGGGGTTTCCTTATGCTTGTTGGTAGTGTATAGATTGTCAGACATCTGAGCTGCGCAATTTCCTTCTAGGAATACATACTCAAGGTTCTTGCAGCAGGTCATGTCAAACTGACGTCTGATATGTGTAGGAAGGCCATTGTAGAAGTCCATGCGTGGTCTGGGTTCATCAAAATTGATGGTGTTGGGCGCACGGTCATGTAGTCCTTCATATGCAGCAATGTATTCCTCAATTGTTCCTGTCATTTTGAAGGTTCAGAGTTTGGTCATGATTACTATGTCTGAATCCTTCATGGAGAACTTTTCAAGGAATGTGGCTTTGAATAGTTCCCAGTTTTCCTTCTGGTCAGGGTGTTGGGCTAACCATTTGGTAACAAAGCATGAAGCAGTCCCTGTGACGCAGAGGGCAATTTTTCTAACCCAGAGTCTCTGGGGGTACTCCACTTGTTTGAACTTGCTCTCAGTGCTGTTGATCCAAAGAGAGGCGTTCTCACAGCGTAGACCTACAAAGGCGCCAATCTCAGCGGTACATAAGCGTTGAAACACGGTGTTGGGTATCTCAGGTTGTGTAGCCGCTGTTGTAGCTGGCGTGGTAGGGAACAGTCTGCGGGTTTTGAGAGTGTTGTACTGATCAATGGGCACAAGGAGATTATTGTAGATGACAAGTCCAGGGGGGACGTCTTGTCCTACTTTGTAATCTCTCTAACTTTTAGGGAGTGACATTGCTTGGGTTCTTTTCTTGGGAGGAATTTTTCCTTTGAGTTGGGTAGGTATGGATAACCTACCTGTGCTACCACTGTTGAGTTTATACTTCTGAAAAGTATAATAAAAAAATAAGGGGGAAGATTAAAGAAGAGAATGATACTTTATTGAATATGAATATAGGTTAATATATAGTATCATTATAAGCCACATGTTGTCCATGTACATCATGTAGGTCATGGGGCTTATCTGAGTAATGTTCCTCTTGAGTCACGAGGCTTAATCAAGTTGTGTTCCATTTAGGACCTGGATTAAGTGATCCCTGTCATAGATGGTTAACTGATAAAGGTGCCACCGGTTTATTGACTGAGCAGTGAACCACTCAGTGGGCTGCTCGGTGATTTACTTGGGGTGTTAATTCCCCGAGAGGGAGTAATCAAAGATGTTGCGACAAGACCAAATAGTCAATTAATTTTCCTCTGTATTCCAAGAAACACTACCCGGGTTGTCCCCTGATTGGGGTATACAACACAAAATTTACCTAAAAGGTAGTGTGCCTAGAGCACAACCCATCTACCATCTCACACCACAATAAGACAACACTCTAAAAGCTTACCTTGACAAAGCACTTGAGAAAGGCCTCATCAGACCCTCAAAATCACCCTTTGGTGCCGCTGTCTTCTTTATGGCAAAGAAAGATGGAGGCCTCCACTTGTTCACAGACTACAGGGCCCTCAACAAGGTCACAATAAAGAACAGGTATCCCCTGCCCCTAATTGACGACCTTTTTGATGCCCTGGGGGGTCCCAAATCTTCACAAAAATTGATTTGACAGCAGGATATCACCAAATTTGCGTGAAACCTGAAGACATTCCAAAGGACACATTTCAAACTAAATACAGATCTTTTGAATGTGTTGTCCTCAATTTTAGCATGAAAAACGCTCCCAGTACCTTTGTAACCTTCATGAATGAAGTATTCAAGGAACACATTGGGAAAAGAGCAATCATCTACCTAGACAACATCATCATCTATAGTTCCAACCTACAACAACACTGGGAAGTTGTCCGTGCAGTCCTCTGTACCCTACAGGAAAACCAACTTATTGCCAAACCATCCAAATGTGAGTTCTTCTCAAATGAACTCCCCTTCCTTGGTCACATCATTAGCAAGGACAGTATCAAACCCAATCCAGATAAGATATGTGCTATAACAGAGATGCCAGCCCTAAGAAACAAGAGCAAACTCTGCACTTTCCTTAGAATGGTAGCCTATGTATGCAGGTTCATCCCTGACTGGGGCGCCCTAACAGCTCCCTTGTCAGCCATTACCGGGAAAACAACCAAATTTTTCTGGACACCCTTACAAGATCAACATTTCCGCCAACTAAAGGAACACATGGTTACCACCCCCATCCTGCAATACCCAAACTGTGAGGGGATCTATGAGCTAGAAACCGACACCTCTGATTATGCCATAAGAGGAGTTCTCTGTTTCCAAACAGCCCAAAAGGACTTCCTCCCTGTAGCATATGAATCCAGGAAGCTATTGGACAGTGAACAAAGATACCCTATACATAATAGGGAATTGGTTGCCATCATACATTGCCTCATGAAATGGCAATGCTATCTGGAAGGAGCCCAGATGCACAAAGTACTCACCAACCACAAGTTGTTGATATTCTTCAAAACACAACAACACCTGTCAAGAAGACAAGCCAAATGGATGAGTCTCATACAGAGATACCCCATGCAAATTTAATATAAGCCAGGAAGAGAGATGCTTACTGCAAAAGCCCTATCAAGGCTATACAATAAACACATCCTGCACACTGATGACAACCCCAACTGGCCCATGTTAATCATGGGGAATCTCCAGGAAGGGTTCCCACCTGGCACACCAATGGACATCCAAGAGAAAGCCATTAATAACAAACATCTGTTCAAAAACGTATATGGTACAATTCACCAAATTCTTTCAAATGGTGACACTGTACCCTACGTCCCGTCAACACAAAAGATTGACACAATCCTCCAATATCACAGAGACTTGGTACACACCTGTAGCAGAAACTTTCATGAATATCTCAAGACTTGCTACTGGTGGCCCAACATGCTAGATGATATCAGAGAGGTACTGGAACAATGCAAGGTCTGTGAGAAGTACGCACAAACCAAAGCCCTACCCAAGTCAGTAGTACCCTTATCCATCACACAACCCTTTAAGGTATGGCTGCTGGATTTTGTGGGACCTATGCCTGGTGAAAGCAAAGGCAAGAAGTACATCATCACAGCTATCAACTATGCAACCACATGGTCCATAGCACAAACCACAAAAGAGCAAAGGCAATGATATAAGACAATTCATTGGCAAGGAGATCATAGCAAAGTTTGGAAAGCCTGATATCTTAATCACAGATGGAGGCCTTAACTCAAAGCTATTGACACCAACATTTATCTTGCCAAAAATGTAATAAAACACGTCACAGCCAGCCCATATCACCCCCAAGCAAATGGGCGCATAGAGCAACTAAACAGCTCTCTAGTAGAAGCCCTCAGTAAGTTATCTGCCAATAATCCAAAAGCCTGGGTTGACATGTTACCAACCACCCTTATGGTCTGCAGAACACGAGTCAACCACAATACGGGCAAAAGCCCCTATGAACTTGTCTATGGTCAGAAACCCTCACTTGTCAGTACAACCACGGGACCACAACTGCCACTTCCCAAGAAGATACCAGACAGTAACAACCCAAAAGTACTACAAGCCAGAAAAGACCAAGAAATGATGGAACAACAAAGAGTTCAGCCAAAAGCAATCCCACTGCAACAAGAAAGGTTCCAAGTTGGAGACAAGATCTGGGTTGTCAATTACAATCAACACAAACTAGACCCAGGGTTACGTGAACCAGGCATTGTCATGGAAGTTAAGCCCAATAACACCTACCTCATCAAAGGGATTGGAGCTTGAACTGAACTGAAACAAATGCATCACAACCAACTCCGTTTGTTTAAGGCAAGAGCAGCCCAACAAAATTCAAGGCTCCCTGTACCCAACACCAAACTGGATCAGTACCAAGCCTGCATACCAGATACTCTCAAGAAGGTCCCCAAGGCTCCGCCTTTCAGCACCCCAGGGGGAGATGTCGCAACATCTTCAATTACTCCCTCTTGGGGAATTAACACCCCAAGTAAATCACCAAGTGGCCCACTGAGTGGTTCACTGCTCAGTCAATAAACTGATGGCACCATTATTAGTTAACCATCTATGACAGGGATCACTCAATCCAGGTCCTATATGAAACACAACTTGATTAAGCCTTATGACTCAAGAGGAACATTACTCAGATAAGCCCTGTGACCGCCATGAAGTACATGGACAACATGTGGCTTATCATGATAATATATATTAACCTATATTCATATTCAATAAAGTATCATTATCTTCTTTAATATTCCTCTTTATTTTGTTTATTATACTTCCCAGAAGTATAAACTTGACAGGGGAAAATATTTGGAGACTAGATAATTATTTTCATTGTGATATTGGAATTATATAGTATGGGTGAACCATGGGTAGTAGGGACATGATTGTGATGATCAATTAGTTGGATGGTTAGGGGGATGTCTTGATCCTGGTAATGAGTCAAGCGCTAAATCAAGTCATCCACTGTATGGGATCATTTGCTCATGTTGCTATTTCTGGGAATCTGGGTTGACTTCCTTATTTGGCTACAGGTCACTGGGAAGTCAGATTGCAGTTCACAAACCTGTTTAGTCAGAACCTTGCTGGTGGGTTGACCCTGCTGTTTTGACACTAAAATAGAGAGCGCGCAAAAGTTGCACGCACAGAAAACACACATCTAAGAAACCTTGTATTTTTATTTATTTTGGTTCAAAGCAAGCCATAAAAAAGAAAAGGAAATATCCAAAGTCAACCCAATGACTTTTATTTAGGAATTTGTGTATAAAATTTAAAATCTGGTTTCCTAATAAGACCATTAAATATTGGCTAGTAATTATATAATGAAGTTAATCTCAAATTAAGCCCACAGACAAGAATATGTTTCTCTCTTATATTAAGAATCATTTAATCTTTAAGATGGTCTTTATAAGTGATGGTGCTTATTCTATCATCAATTCTTGGTACCAAGAGCTTATAGAAGACAAGAACCAAGAGCAAGTGGCTAATACAATTGACATATACACCCAGCACTTTAACTATACTCAAGAGGACAAAGAACTTTATTTTCCTGCCATTGAAGCTGGTAAATTGTTGTTTATAAACTACCTGGAGACCATGACTGATCAGGGCAATCATCAGGCCCATGTACATGAAGAAATGAGAATTAATCCATTTTTTTTCCAATGAGATAGTTGTGGCAATAAGTGAATCCATCCAATCAGCATCTCACATTTCTTAGGAAGCAATATCAGGCAAAACACCAAAAGAAGGCCAAATTTTTTTAATCAATCATATTTTTCAGGAGATTATGGCCATGGTCGCTGGGGGCCAGACTTTTGGTCAGTTGCTGAACACCTTGGGTTCACCTACACAACCACCATGGGAGGGTCAATGGGGTACACAAGCTAAGAAACACTATCAAAGTGGATCAATTCCATTCTAAAAAGATATTTCAGTGTACAGCAGCTGACAGAAAGCCTTAGACCAAGGTATTTTTTCATCCAGCAAGGTGACACCTAAGTACTATAACATTAGGAAAGTACAGGAGAGTCTGTGTGTGATGATCCAAATTTGGAACTGCTGGTAGGCCAGGGCTATTGCTGGCTAAATAAAGGAGAGTTGCCTGAGAGAGGTACTGTAAATTCAGAACCTAAATGTAAAAATGTGGGATTGTCAAATCTTTGGTCCAAATTTTGAATCACTTTTGCAGGATAGCCTTTTTTAAATTAAATTAATTTTTTTTGTATTTTTATTTAAATTTTTAATAATGTGGGAACTCATAGACACCTTGCAAAGTTAAAGTTGAGCTGCATATTTCCAATGGACAAAATGAATTTGTGTGGAATCAGATTTGAAGAGTTCAAATCCATCAACCATTTCCATTAAGTTTACTATGTTTTTTGGAATTGTGAAATTGTCAAATCCATGAAATAAATCCCAAATCACTTTTGAATGCCACTATTAAACTCAAATAATAATTGTGGGAACTGGAATCCAAATTTAAAGTATATCAAGCACACTAGAAAATACCAACCCAGAATGAGAAGCTCCACAATTGCTAAAATCAAATGAAAAATTCAATCTTTAAAACCATGTTTTGACATAAAAATTGATTAAATTTTAAAACCATCCAAACTTGGAAAGTATATAATATTATACACTTCAAATCATGGATATAAAAATTCTGCTACTATTCAAGGCTAAATCAAGAGAAAACAACTACCCACAACAAAACCAATAAATCCAAATAAATACATATTCAATATAATATTTATTTTTCATTTTATTTTTATGGACCAACAATTGCATTCTCAACCAGCTCCTGCACCAGCCTGTGGGCAGCCTGTCCACAAGGGTGTCCCAGAGGGTCCAAGAGTAGACCCAGAACACAACCCAAAGGGATTAATGCTAATACACAGGCCTCCCAAGGTGTCATTGCCAGCTAACCACCTCCTGCATCTCAAGCCAGGAACAGTAGTCTCAATCCAAGACAGAAGCCGCTCACAAAGCCTGCAACCAAAGTCTCATACACAAAGGTCACCGGGAACAATGAGGTTACTTACACCTCCACTGTGTACCCAGTTGTCCCCTGGCCCTGCACTCTGGATCCAAGAGTTGCCACTTCCTGCCCCCATGTTTTTCACACCTCTTATGAGCCATTGGCCAAAACTGTGGAGCCATCTGTGCCTGCAACGTATTCTACCATTGACAGCGCCACTGCAAGCAAGTGTGATCCCACCTTCTACACAAAGGTCCCCATCCCCTGTGTCAAGCCTTCTAGCCAGAATGCCGCAGTACCATCCAAGGGCCATCGTTGATTGACAGATAGTGAGTGTGAAGCTCTCCTCAACTGATTGGACAGGGGAATGTCAGTTTAGGATATTACGTCCCAATTTGGTGTCACAGCCAGATACATTGCCAATATCAACACCAAGTATGGCAATACCAGGCAAATTGCAAAATCTGCCAAGGCTAAGTGGCAGCCCAACTCTTGCAGCCTGTGCATATTGACACAATAAAACAGTGGGTAGCCAGGGATTGTCACCTGGACTCACTTGCTGTCCAATCAATGCTTGTCAAAGAGTTTGGGCTTTCTGTTTCCAAAACCCTTGTTTACAAAACAATGGTTGATTTGGGCTTCTCCCAGAAATTACTGGGAGTTTTGCCGTACAACATAAACAATGAGAAGACCATAGAGGATTGACGCATTTATGCCAAGACATATCTGGCACTAAAGGAGACTGGGAATGTCCAGTTATTCTACATCAACAAATTGTTGTTTTCCTCCTCACTCAGGTCTAGGCATGGGTGGGTTGAGAAGGGGTCCAAGGACAGCATAGCCCATTGTGCAGCTGTTTATTCCCAGACCTATTCAATGGTTGAGCTTCTTGGTCCTTGCGGGTTGGATCAATATCAGATGATCAAGGGTTCCCATAATAGCGGGACCTTTCTTGATTTTCTCGGAGCTGTCAAGGAGTACCTTTGGATAAATTACAGCAGCACAACCAACATTGTTGTGCTTGATAATGTTGGGCTCCAAAAAGTGGATCTGGTTGTTTCTGAGTTCCCGCCAATCAATAAAAATAGCCATTTGGCCAGCCACCGCCTGGCTGACTGCCCAATGAGACTCCTCTTTCTCTCCCTGTATTCTCCATTTCTGAACCCAATTGAGGAGGTGTTTGGTTGGATCAAGAATAAGGTGAAGCAAGGCCTCCCTCAGGACACCAAGGATCTCTTCAACATCTTTGAAGTCAGTCAATTTGCAATGCCACCCAATGTGGTGGCAGCTTTTTACAAGTACTCAGAATCCTTCCTCCCCAAAGCCCTGGCCTCTGAGCTAATTAGATAAATGGGCGCTCTGGGTTTTATTTGTTTTTATTAGGACTCAAAAATTATTATTTATATATAATAACATGATGTTTAATTGTATTATAGGCATATAAGAGTATATAGAAAAGGTAAGTAAAATTAATTATACTTGGTATGAGGAATATATTTTTATTATAATGCACTGAATATTATATTGAATGTTGCGCTAACAAATAAATAAATTAAAAAAGATAAAATAGATTAATTTTATTTAAATAATTGTGAATCCTTGTTGGTACTTTGGCTTTTTTAAGCTACAAATTGGACCTTGCAAGTCATCATCTGATCCTTATTATTTCAGTGCCACTATAGCAATACAGCATGAAAACCAATGATTTTCATGTATCTCTTACTAATTAGTATTTCTGACGTGGGTCAAGCATATCAAATATATTTATCAAATCATATTACAAGGGAAAGGTAATTTGTTTCTAAACAATCACTTGTTTAGCACATAAGTGGAGCAGGTTGCTTGATGCAGATAAATTCAGTTCTTGTTGTTTAACTATGTAAGAAATGAACCAGTACTTGACAAGCTAGTAAATAAACACATTTTAAATCATATTTTATTATTTTACGTGTTTGCTTACTATAACTACTGTCTTATAATATATTTAGATATATTACTATTAAAATTTAAATATTAAAATTTTTAATGAAAATATTTAATATTAAAATAATTTTTTTAAAAAATAAAATTTAAGTTGCAAGGGAAAATGATTTATTAGGGGGATGCAAATTGCTAAGGGGATGCAATTATTCTGGGGAATTATACCCAGAAATTGAATTATTGGCTAGAGCGTCCAATTGGATCCACATACTCTTCTGTACGTGGTGGACAACCCTGGATGCAATTGCTAGAGGGGTGGTGCCCTGTACCCCTGTGGTTGTTGACCTTTTGATAAAAGGAAGGCGGGTGAGCAAATCAATTAATAGGTTTTTTCAGTGGGCACATAGTACCCATACTTTGTTGCCAATGCAAAGGAGTCATACAGAACGTGCTCAACTGTCCTATACCCCTGCAGTGTCTTCTGGCGCTCTAGTGCTAAGCGGCATATATCAAGTTGTATAGGTACATCCTCCAACTTTATAACATTAGTTTTTAATATGCAATGTAGTAGGATTCCTAGATATACCGCAACATGAATTCTTTGCAAGGTATATTTTTCAGAGAACATGCACAGTTTTTAAAGACTTGAACTAACCTATTGATATAGGATGTTTGATTGAATTTGAAGAGGGTTCTGGGGGGCGCCCAACTTGTATCAGCCCCCCATGCCTCGGTGAACAATATTAATAAAGGTTTAAATGTGTTCACAAGGACTGTGTCCCCAACTTTATTTGATAATGCTTTGAATACTTCATTGAAAATTTCAGTTTTAAGATATTCAGTTCCTATTTGAAAGTCAGTTTTTTATTAGATTTTTTTTGTATTCATTGATGTTTGAAAAAGAAAATTGTTGAATACTTTGATTAATATATTCATCAAAGTTTATTTTGATATACCAACAAGTTTCAGTCATCTCTTTGAAATTGATATTTGCTCCTATTTCATATGCTTTCCTAATCTACGGCAAGCACCCCACAGGTGGTAAATATTCCTTGGCTTTTGCTTCAATATTTGCAAAATTAATATATTAATTTGAATTATTTTATCTATTTCATTTTTATTTATTTGCTTTACAGGGGCTACCAGTGATTGGTAACCCCTGTAAAACCAACTTGGTGTGAACGCCGCCACTTCAGCAACCTTGTACTCATCCCTAGTTATAACTTAAGTAAATATAAGTAAAACATAAATAAAACTTCCTGATTGTTTCCCCTGAGCCCCCCTCAGCCACAGGTGCCCCTTCAGCAAACTTCATGTGCGTTGGCTGCTCTTCATTTGTTTTTCTGGGCTTGATATTTCTTATTTTCTGTGCTACTTGTGTTTCCTCTTGATTTTTGTTTGTTGAATTTTCATTGTTTCTTGAGGCGCTTCTGATTCTTAAATGTGCTTTGTTTTCATCTGTTTCTATTTGGTTGGTTTCCTCTTCATTTGTGTTAATTTCCTTTGAGATTTTATTTCCTTCAATCAATTTGACTTTTTGAGTATTCCTTATGTTTTTTTTTGAAAATTCCCACAAGTTGTAACTTTCATTTTTTAAATCTAAACTCTTGAGTATTTTCTTTTGTATATTTAAAACTATTTCCTTGTGTTCTTTGTTGACTATTGTTCCCAGGCTATTTTTTGCAGTTTTGTTTTTCTGGACCAAAGCCCTTCCCTCATTTACCAGCTGATTTACTACAATTTCCCTTATGTTATGTTCAAGCTCAACAGCCTTTTGGAGGGCTGACTCTAATTTTTTGATAAGGCTGTAAATATTTGGCAACTATGGTAAGTTCAACTGCCTGGTGCTTGACACTATAGTAAAGTGAGAATTCAGCTTTTTCCCTGATTGACAACTGGAAATTGACACATTTTTAATTAACAGATCTTGATATACTGAAAACTTTTAACATAAAAAATAAGCTATACAGCTATGGTATATGAAAGTGACTCCAGAGATATCAAAAATGCAATAAAAATTGCATTTTAATTAATGAGAATAAGGAGAAATAAGCAACTATTTCTCATTTTACTATGTAATTTACACTCTTCATTATAAAATATTTTTGATTACCATAAAAAGTAAAATTCTAATGAGACAAAAATAAACAAAAACAAAAAAATAAAAGTTATGCAAAATATGAAGAAATATTAATATTCTTTTGATATAGTTCATATAAGTACAAATATGAATATCTTATGTTTTTTTAGGAAACTAACAAAAATCAAGATATTTCATTCACTTTCAACTATAACTATTCATCTCAAACTTACCATGTATACATAAAATAATCAGTACTATATAATTAAATTAAAAAATAGAGAATTAAAACTAAAACTAAAAACTAATTGATCAAAACTAAAAAGTAAAAATTAAATCTAAAAAGTTAAAAGTTAAAAGTAAAAATCATATAAGTGAGCAAGCAAGCAAGTTTATTATTCACCCTTCTTCCCCTTCTTCATTTTAGCCCCTTCCAGGAGGGCAGTTGCAATGAGCTCAAGCTGCTGCTTGATCTCTGAGGCCTTGTATTTATGCTTGGCCACATTTTGAATGGCCTTGGTGAATAGGGTGGAATGGGTTGTGGGTTTGGTGGGGGGACGTGGTTTGCCAAGTCACACAGCTTGGAGATAGTTTTCTCCTGCTTGCGCTGCAGGAGGGAGAAAAACTTATTGAATTTTGGGTGGAGCCAAAAGTTGGCCTTGAGGTGTTTGTGATAAACCTCTAGTGCTTAGTGGTCTTGAGCTCCCTGTTGATGGCTGCCCGGTAAACGTTCCAACTGGCCTTGGCGCGGGCCTTGCCTCTGCATGACAACCTTTCCAATCCACTGAGGCTCAAAGTACTCAAGGAAAGGCTTGAACTCCAGATGCTTTGATATTTAGGGATCCTTTATTAAACCCTCAAACCCCTGCACATTGTGCTCTAGCTTTAAAAAAGCCAAGGCAGTAAATTGTGCCAGCACAAATTTTCAGGTGGCCAAAGTATCCCTCTGACTCAGCCTACTAAGCTCAACATGGGCCTGTATATTGAAAACAACTTCTTGGCAGAAGTGGAAGTAGCACTCCTTCACCTCTCTGCTAAACAGCTTCTCAAATGCATTGAACTGAGCAGGCTCAAAGTCCATGATGCATATGTGAGGCCCTAGAGCTCTCAGCCTTACCTTTCCCTCCAAGTCCAGGGTGACCTGGTCCTTGTCAGCGGCAGGAGGGTTGGTGCGGGTGTAGGGGGGTCTTGTTGGCATTTTTGTTGTCAGGAAGGAGGGAAAGTGCTTGGCAGAGGATGGTAAAAGAATGGATGTAGATGGCCTCAGTGGCCCCAGTAAGTAGAAAAAAGCGAGTGGAATCACCTGTATGTCAATCTGGGCATGGATCATCCAGAGCTTCTTGAACATCCGGGGGCAAGTGGCAAAGGTACCATCAACTAGCCAGGTTGAAGCTTTTTTTAACTCCAGCAGATTCTGCTGGGCGGTATAGTAGATTATACGGTCATTGCTGCCGGGCCCATTGTCATGGAGGAGGAAGCACTCCCCACTTGGAAGCTGCTTGAGCTTGTGGGTGAGCGTAAGCTCTGAGAGGACGTCCAAAGCCTTGGGGGGAGGGGGATTGGCGGCAATAAACTTATTGCTTATGAACTTAACCAACTGCTCTTGAGTTGGCATCAACTTGAGATTGTTGGGTTTTAAATGCTTCAGGGCCTTTATAGCCATATCAGATGCCCGGAGGTGAGAGGATGTTGGGATCACCTGGACAAAATACCATTTTGACATCTGGATATAAGATGATTGGGGGCTCACAAGAGTGCTCCCCCTTCTAGGCAGTTACTTGCTCCCAGCCCTTGGTGTTTAGCTGGGCCCCACAAGTCTTATCCTCACAGACAAAGTGCTTGATCTTGGTGGCGCACTTTTAATTATTACAGTTAAAAATGTAATTGTCAGCAATATAGCCAGGGCCGCCCTTTACTGACATGATGGGGAAAAACAGAGGAAGCGCTTGGGGACTTCAAACTCTCTTTCCACATTGCAGATATTGTGAATGGCCAGTGGATCCCAAGCCACATGACCAGAAGCTTTGGACTTCTTGGAGTACTCATCAGGCTCATCTTGGGGATCAGATGAGGGAGGGGGGAAGAGCCATCAGGAGGGGAAGGAGATGAGATCTTTGAGGCCTTCTTGGATGCCTCTTTTTCTTATCAGAAGAAGAGGTGGGCTCCTTGGCAGCCTTTGACTTCTTGGTATGTCACTCCTTGGTGGGCTTGGAGTTGGCCTCTGAGTGATAAAAGGAGTGGTTGGTAAGATCACCATCAGATTTATTGGGGGAGGGATTTTGGGGGGAGGGGAAGGGGATGTGGAAGATGAGGGTGGAGGGGGGAGGAGTAGGAGGAGATGGAGTGGGAGGAGATGGGGTTGGAGACTTTGCCTTTGCAGGCTTCTTGGCACGCTTGGGAGTAGAGGTAGTTTCTTTGGAGCCCTTGGGAGCTTGGTGCTTGGGCTGTTGGCTTTTCTTGTTTATCTTGTCTAAAGAAAAGTTTAGTTTTTAAATAATACAGTGTGGAGAATATGAAACACAGAGGTAAAGCAAAGTAAAAGTTAAATGAAAAGTATGTTAATAAAGTTTTATTTATCAAGGAAAAAAACATAACAAAGTAAATAGAAGCAAAATAGAAACTAAAAGTATAGATATAAAGGTTAAAACATAGAAAATAGGTGAATTTATGATGAAGCATCAAAATTTTAGGTTCAGCATAACATCTTAGTACTAAATCAATGTAAAAGTATAATTAAAAATCAAAAAAGTATATAAAAATTATATAGAGAGTAGCAGGAAAATTAGTATATTATAATTGCAAAAAAATAAAAAAATTAGTATGTGGAATTTTTTTATTGGGAGTTGAAAATTCAAAACATAGTAAAGTGTCAAGTTCAGCACTTTCAATCAGCTGCAAAAAGCTGAATTCTCACTGTCAAGTATACCAGAGTCAATCAGAAAAATCAAATTTACTATGTTTTTACATATAAAACTTGCTTAAATTTAAAACAGGTTCAAATGTTAACCTCAAAAGCAAGGCAGTTTCTTATGCTCAAAAATAAAAATACAACATAAGTTAAAAAAAGTAAATGAGTAGAAAGGTGTTTATTAGTGTTTAATTTATGCTGTGAGGAGCTGGGAGTGACTTATTTACCATAGTGCTGGTTAAAACGTTAAGAAGCTCTCTGTACTAATCCCCAAGTTAAAGTGTTGAGTGGATGAGTGTTGAGTGGCACTCATAGTGCGTCACATATTAATTTAGCCTTAATTCTGAGCCTTTGATTAGGTAAATCCAAAACTGATTAGGTGGCAAGTGGATAGAGTCAAACAAAGAAGATGACAAGTTTCTGTTTTTTTATAAATTGCATGTGAAATCACTTAATAAATTGGGCTTAATTTATATGGCACCACTGAATCCAAAAACCCAGGAATGACATAATGCAAAACAAGTGGGGTATTTGATTAATGTCTATACCACTAAAACCAGTATAGTGGTGCTTGGGAGCCTAATCAACAAATATGGACACTAATAATAAAAATATAATAGTAAATAAAAAAATTTATACTGTGAATTCAGAACCTGAACGTAAAAATGCGGGATTGTCAAATCCTTGGTCCAAATTTTGAATCACTTTTGCGGGATAGCCTTTTTTAATTAAATTGAATTCTTTGTATTTTTATTTGAATTTTTGAAAATGCAGGAACTCATAGACACTTGGCAAAGTTCAAGTCAAGCTGCATATTTCCAATGGACAAACTGAATTAACTGGAATCAGATTTGAAGCGTTCAAATTCATCAACCATTTTCATTAAGTTTACTATATTTTTTGAAATTGAGGGATTGTCAAATCCAAAAACCAAATTTCAAATCACTTTTGAATGCCACTAGTAAACTCAGATATTAATTGTGGGAACTGGAATACAAATTTAATGTACACTAAGCACACTAGGAAACACCAAGCCAAATCAAGAAGCTCCACCACAACTAAAATCAAACAAAAAATTCAATATCAATAACCATGTTTAGACATAAAAAGTTATTAAACTTTAAAATCATCCAAACCCGGAAAGTATATAATATTATTCACTTCAAATCACATTTATAGAAATTCTGTTACTATTCAAGGCTAACTCAAGAGAAAATAACTACTCACAACTCAACCAATAAATCCAAATAAATACATATTTAATCTAAAATATATTTTTTATTTTGTTTTTATGAACTGTCAATTGCATTCCCAACCCGCTCCTGCACCAGCCTGCGGGCAGCCTGTCTACAGGGGCGTCCAAGAGGGTCCAAGAACAGACCCAGAACCTAACTCAAGGGGAGTCCTGCCAATATACAGGCCTCCCAAGGTGTCATTGCCAGCCAACCACCTCCCACCTCCCAGGCCAGGAGCAGTAGCCTTAATCCAAGACAGAAGCCGTTCTCAAGGCCTGCAACCAAAGTCTCCTAAACAAAGGCCATTGGGAATAATGAGGTTAAATACACCTCCAACGTTTACCCAGTTGTCACCCAGCCCGCACTATTGACCCAAGAGTTTCTACTTCCTGCCCCCGCGTCTTTGACACCACCTATAAGCCATTGGCAGCCACTGTTGAGCCATCTGCGCCTGTGATCTATACCACCATTTTTTGGTGCCAGCGCAACCAAGTGTGATCCCATCTTCTACACAAAGGCCCCCATCCTCTGTGTCAAGCCTGGTAGCCAGGATGCCGTGGTACCTGCCAAGAGCTGGTGTTGGTTAACGGATAGTGAGTGTGAAGCTCTCCTCAACTGCTTGAACAGGGGAATGGCGGTTTGGGATATTGCGTCCCAATTTGGTGTCACAGCCAGATACATTGCCAACATCAACACCAAGTATGGCAATACCAGGCAAATTGCAGAATCCATCAAGGCTAAGCGGCAGCCCAAACTCCTTCAGCCCGTTCATATCAATGCAATCAAGCAGTGGATAGCCAAGGATTGCCACCTGGACACACTTGCTGTCAAATCAATGCTTGCCACAGAGTTTGTGCTTTCTGTATCTAAAACCCTTGTTTACAAAACAATGGTTGATTTGGGCTTCTCTTGGAAGGTGCTCAGAGTTTCTCCGTATATAAGGAACAGTGAAAAGACCATCAAGGATTGACACATTTATGCCAAGACATATCTGGCATTAAAGGATACTGGCAACGTATAGTTCTTCTACATCAACAAATTGTTGTTTTCCTCCACACTCAGGTCTAGGCATGGGTGGGTTGAGAAGGGGTCCAAGGACGGCATAGCCCATTGTGCAGCTGTTTGTTCCCAGACCTATTCAATGGTCACTGTTGCGCTGGGAGTATGGGGGCAACTCATTTCTGTAATAGGGTGCAGGGTACTTGGCTTAGATACTGTCATATGTGAGAATATGATTATTATTGTGGCAGAAGAGCGTATAGGGAGAAGAATCAAGAATTACTTTGGAGGGTTGGCTTCTGATCACACAGAAGCACTTGTGTAAGTCAAAAAGTATTTTTATTATTATTGGGGGGAAAGTATTTATACCCTCTTGGGGAGCGCCTTCCTGGGCTGTTGGCAATATCTTCTAGGGCATTCCAACACACACTTATTTTGGGTAATTAGTGATCTAGGTTTGGTTGTTTCAAACACGCCAACCAATGAGATTTAATTGCTTCACCCAGCACAGGTGGTCCTTGCTGGTGTGGGGGTTTGGTATTCTGTGAGGCCATTTGTTCTGCCTAATTTGCGTCCTTGCATTGTCTGCTTATAAATACAGTTAATTTAGGAAATTTGAGATTAAGGGGGATCAAACCCAGCGCTTTGGTGCTTGATGTAAAAGTATGGCGGCGCTTTGGCGCCTGTAATATTTGCCAGGCGGCGCCGCGGCGCTTATCATTCAATAATTTAATGCTCAGGTCAGCAGACTACTGCTATTTCAATATGCATATAATTTATACTGCCAATTTATATAATTTGGCTACTGCGGTTCATATCTGCGAGCTCTGTTATAATTATCATCATTGCTTGGTCAAAATTCCCAACATATTTTCCCACTTGACCAAGCACTACTTCCTTTCTTTCCAAGATGAACCCCACTGATAATAGCAGCAACAAATGCCAAAACATGCGTCAAGCATACAACGCCATGATGGCAACCATGGGTGAGGCGGAGCACAATGCCTTCTGTAAGATGCCCTGCTCTGTGAGGATTGCCTTCCTCAACCGTCTTTGCTCTAACAAGGATCAGTTCCGCAAGCAGGCCTGCGCCACCACTGTGGCTGGCTCTGCCCTTAATTCTGCTCCCAGTTCTAATGCTGGTGACCTCTTCAAGGAGGATTCCTTATTTGCCGAGACTCCTCCTGCCCCCAGCACGCCTCTTGTTGTTGGTCCTTCTGGCGCCTTGCGCTCATTTATGCAGCGCTTGCCTTCCTCCGGTGAGCCCCTAGCCACCCCTTCTTTAATGCTTTGTGTTTGTTGCAACTTGTACGAGGTCCCCATGGACTACCCTGATTTGTTGAGCAAGTTTGGGGTTTGCCACCACAAAGAAACCATGTTCAGTTTTGTGCAGGCTATGCACTCTGATGAAGACGCCATGTCCCCTATCTGTGCTGGTGAGCTCTACCATGGCCGGTACAATGCCTCCTGCTTGGCTGCTGTGGTGCGCCTTGGCCTTCAGTCCGCTTCCTTGGCGCCTGGCCAGATCTCCTCCCAGCACGCCCACACTATTGCTATTCAAAACGAGTATATCAATGAGGTGGCTTGCATTTGGTCTCTTGAGCTTGTTGCTGACCCGGCATTCCATCAAACTTTGGACCTTCCTGTCCAGGCCAACGCCAGTCAACGCTTCTTGGTTACTTTCAAGGTGTTCCTTTTGGCGGTGAGTACTGGCAACGCCAGCCTCTATCTTCCCTTAGCTGCCGCTGCATGCCACTTTGTGTGGTACACCCCTGATAGTTGCCAGCCCAGCCAGCCAGGGTACACTGGTTGTTGCCTGGAGCACTATCATGCTCTGGCCTATCAGCTCCAGGTCCCGTTGCTGCTAGCCTACTCCTATATGGAGGACACCCTGATGGACTGCCTGTCAATTGGGGCTGCATTTTCTGCTTGTAGTGGTTGGGGTTGCCTTGTGCCTGTGAGCCAGCTCTGCCTTCTGCTCTGTAACTGGACCTCCATGTCACAGAACTCCCAGTTGGCCTGGTCTCAGATGCTGGTTATCTTGGCGCATGTGCTCCAGCGCCTCAACAACAACCACTACCTTCTCCTTGCCCACAAGCGTCCAGTGGTGAATCTCCAGCGTCCTGCCAAGCATCCTTGTTGCACAGACACTTCCCACAGTACTTGCAATTAAACTGCTCCTCATGTTTGCCAGTATTTTCCTTTTGTATTATGCATTAGTGTTTCAATTTTTTCTTCCTCTTTATTATTTTTATTTTATTTTTATCTTTTTATTTAATGTATTGGTTTGTTTAGTATTTTTATCTTTTTTAGTTCTGATTTTCTTTATTTAGTTTCTTTTTGTTTTAGTCAACCTGATTTCAATATTTTCTTTTTGGTATTCTTGTAATCTTTTTTGTTATTTATTTTTTCTTATTTTTACATTTATTTATATATGATATTGTTTCACTTATATATATCTATATTTTTTAATTATTTCTTTTCTTTTTCTTTATTAGTTTTATTTCAGTCTTTCTTGTTAAACTTTCTCAAGAATTTGGTGTGTACTTGGTTAACTAGGTGTCCATCCTCCACATCCTTAATAGTGTAGGCGTCTGTGGAAGTCTTATTAATGATCTCAAAGGGTCCTATCCAGATGGCTGCCAACTTGTGAGTGCAGCCGTTGCCATGTGTATTGTGAAAAAGCACCCAGTCTTCTACTGCAAATTTAGGCAGGTCAAATTGTTTCCTTTTGTCCCTTTCACAGTCCCTTATCTTCTTAACCAGTGAGTTAGAATATGCCTGAGACTGTAGCTGTATGAGAGTGCAAGCTAGGCGTTCCTGGTACATGTGCAGAGATTGAAGCCCTTGTTCTCCTATGAATGAGTACAAGATTGGGGGTAATGCGGGGTGTCTGCCATAAAGTTGTTAGAATGGTGACTTCCCTGTTGCTGAGTGTACAGCAATATTATAAGCAAACATGGCTGCAGGCAAGAACATGTTCCATTCTGCTGCTCTATCAGCTGCCAACTTCCACAGGATACTTATAAGGGTACCATTTGCTCTCTCAACCATCCCATTTGACTCAGGGTGGTATGACTTTGAGAATAAACCTCTGATACCCATGAGCTCATTTAGTTTGGTTAACACATGGGACAAGAAGTTTGTACCATTGTCAGTGAGTATGACTTGTGGGCAGCCATGCCTTAGTATAATGTTCTCTAAGACAAACTTAGCAGTGGTGCCTGCCCCCAGGTCTCTTACTGCCTTAGTCTCTACCCACTTTGTCAAGTGGTTGATGGCAACTATTATGTATTTTGTACAATAGTTGCTAACAGGTAATGGTCCAACTACGTCAATAGATATGGTGTGCCAGGCAAATTTAGGGTGTGCCAGTTGATAAGTTGTCATCTTCCTGAATGGCCTCTCTCCTTGGCATTCCTTACAACAGCTAAGAGTCTCATCTACATCAAACACCATTGATTCCCAAAAATATGCTGTTTTGAGTTGGGCCAGTGTCTTGCGGAAAGCCCCATGACCTACTGCCTTGTGGGTGCATACAATGAGGTCAGTTTGTTCTGGGGGTCAGGGCATCACTCTTATTCCTTTGCTGTCTTCTTGAAGATTCTACCATTCTTGATCTCAGTGTCCTCAAGAAGGTGTTGTAGGATCTTCTGAACCTCAGGAGGCTCATCTTCAAATTGGCCGTTCAGCATTTTGCCGTATAAGAGATCCGAGATGTCTGCTAGGTGGGCTACTGTGGGGAGTTGCAATAGGCCATCTGTATTCTGATGCTTGGCCCCTGCTCAATGGAAGATCTCAAAGTTGTAGGCCTGAAGTTTAAGTGCCCATTGTGCTAAGTGTCCTTCTGGTTCCTTTAGGTTTTGTAGCCAACATAGTGATGCATGGTCTGTGATTACTTTGAAATGTACCCCATGTAAGTATACTCAAAATTGTTTGTATGCATATATCACTGCCAGGCATTCATGTTCTGTTACCGTATAATTGTGCTTGTAGATATTGAGAGTACGGCTACAATAGGCAACAGGGTGTTCCTTGCCTTCCATGTCAATCTGGGATAGTACGCCACCAATAGCAGTTAAGGAAGCATCTGTGTGTATAATGAATTCTCAAATGAAGTCAGGGTATCAAAGGATGGGCTGATCCATGAGACTAAGGCGGAGTATGTCAAACGCCTTTTGACATGCTGGTGTCCATTCAAATTGAACGTCGCTCTTCAAGAGATGAAAGAGAGCCTCCCCCTTCCTGGAGAAGTCCTTTACAAAGCAAAAGTAGTATCCAATCATACCAAGGAATACTTGCACATCACGCTTGCTAGTGGGACCTTCATTTTTTTGATGGCCTCAATCTTGGCAGGCTGAGGGTGAAGTCCATGTGCATCCACTACAAAGCCAAGGTACTCAAGCTGATCCTTAAAAAAGTCACATTTCTGAGGCTTAATCTTCAGATTGGCTGTCGCAAGACAAAAAAAGACCTTTTCTAAGTGCTCCAAGTGTTCAGTGAATGTGCAAAAAAACACATTGATATCGTCCAGGTAAACCAGTACACAACTCAACTTAAGGTCATGAAGCATGTCATCCATAACCTGTTGGAACGTGGCTGGCGCATTGCACAGTCCTTGAGGCATGTGGGCAGGTTAGTATAGTCCTTGACTGGTGATGATTGTGCACTTCTCTTGTTATTCAGGTGGAAGTTCAATCTGCCAGTAACCTGAGATTAGGTCCATAGCAGAGAAGAATTTGCGCCACCCAGGCAATCAAGGGCGTTGTCAATACGCGGGAGCAGGTATGAATCCTTCTTTGTGATGTTATTCAATTTCCGGTATTCAATCACAACATGGTTGGTCCCGTCCTTCTTTTTCACTATCAGCACTGGAGATAACCAAGGGCTCTTGGATGGTATCAAAAATCCCAACTGTACCAGCTTCTTGATCTCTTTACCCACAGTGGTGTCAGCTGCATGTGATTGTCTGATAGGGCGGAGTCAGATGGTGTCACAAGTGACAAACTCCTGTCAACTATGATAATCAAAAGACCTCAACTATGGGAGTCAAACCCTGGCATGTTTTGGGCTGCCAGCCCGCAGGGCCAGCTGCCCAGCTGCCTGTAGTTTTTGGGGATCAAATCAGGATCAGATTTGACTTTGGAGAATCTCCTGAAGTTTGATGAACCAAGTTTGCCTACAATGATGCCCCGCACTAGGGGTTCCTGTTAACCCAACTAATCAATGGGCTGGGTTAGCCACAGACCCCAGAATAACCCGGGCCACATCAGAAGAAGAAACAAAGGTACCTTTCATAAGAAACAGGCCACCCAGAGATGACCTGTCCCGTGACCTGGTTGAAGAATTGGAGTGCTCTAGTCACAAGTCAGCCAATGAAATAACCCCTGCAATTGTTGCCACCAAGGGCTGTGAGGACCTAGTAGAGGGGAAAACCCGGGTCATGAAAATCTTTGAAAGTTTTGCCATGACAGATGGGCATACTTATACCCTGGGCCGCCAGGAAGATGCCCATTGCCATCCTTGCAATAAAGTGACATGAACCTTTGGTTCAACCAGATCATACCATACTTGTTATTAGTTTTATTTTATTTTATTTTCAGTCTACTCCTTGTGGCCTGTCCCCTGTGTCCACATAACCCAAGAAACCACGGACCAGCTGCCCAAACTTTACTGTCCACCAGGAGCTCCCTTTGGCCCAGTACATTTTACTAAGTACCCACTCAACCCAGCGTATTTGGAGTTTACTCTGGAGGAAATCCTTATCCACGACCCTGAAGCTAGAACTAGAGAGACTGAGACTGTATACAGAGAAGGCATCAAAATCACCAGACCTCCTCTGCTATTCTGAGACAAGTATAATTTCCTGCCCGCCTATTTAGTTCCAATGACGCCGCCCCACACCCTGCGGCCCAACTGCCCGCAAGATTCCGTTGCCGCTGATGAATCCACCTCCACCCAGATATTTGGGGTGTTGTATATCACCCTCACTGGGTTGATTGATTCCATGGTGCCTACAACCAGACCTTGGGCAATACTTGGAAAATTGTTATCTTATATTGTAAAGTTAGCCCCAATCCTGTGGTGGGCTCTCCCTGCTGGGCCCGCGGGCTGTCCCCCCGCAAGTCCTCAGGAACCCCCCACAGGTTGGATCCCTGACAGATGGGCCGTTTGTCCCCTGTGTCAATATAATGAAGAGTGTTCTTGGCGCATCCCAGGTCAAAGTTGTCCTCTGCAAATATGGATTTATATTTCTCAAAGAGGGTCATGGCTGCGTCCTGTTTTTCTGTGGTCAACCCAGCCAATTTTTCTCTGGGGATTACAGTGCCAACTAGGGGAGGCTGACTGTTGGAGGAGTCTAACCCAAACTCCTCCGGGGTACCAAAGTTGTGTATACCAGTAACCTCTTCAACCGGTATGGGGTGTAGGTAGGCTACTACCTGGTGTCTTTGAACTCAAATTGGGCTCTGGGTGAGATTTGCCAATAGTACTTTGACAGCGCCATGCCCTGTTAAGATGAGACCTGGAGCTACCAGGGGTTCCAGACAGGAGCAATTGCAGGGTGATTGCAGCTCACCATACAGTCCCTGAGGAATATCAATATCTAGGCCAGTATCAACCAGTACTTAGTGGCCAGCCGGGATCTCAATAGGTAGATCTGCGCAAAGCGGTAGCCCTTTGTATTCCTCCAGTTGGTTAGGTAGAGGCCTGACCTTACAGCTTAACTTCTGGTACTGGATGGGTACCACTCCGTTCTTGTACGCCAGATTGACACTAGGCATGGTCTTGTGGGTGCCAGTATCCTTGTTGCGGCAGTAATACAGAGGGATGGTCTGGCCTAAGATTTCAAAGGTATCAGCAGTTAGATCAGTCCTGACCCCGTATTGCCTCATGAACAAGGTGCCAATCAGGATATCATAGTTGTCATTTGGCAAGACAATGGCAGGAGCCAATACTGCAAGAGAGCCAAAATGCAAGGGTAAGGCACTGTATGCCCCTTGTGCAGTGGTAATTGTCAGTCCAGCAGTATCATATTGCTTCCAGTGGTCAATGTCTGGAGCTAGTCCCAAGCATTTTACCAGGCGTTGGAGACAATATTAATAGGAGCCCCCATGTCAATAATAGCTTGTAATTTTATTTTGTTCACAAATATATCTGCGTAAGTACATTCAGAGTAGGAGGAACTTATTTTGTTTACTAAGTGTATGTCAAGATCATCTGCCATGGACAGGAACTCAATAATGCTACCACACAACTCAGGGTGATGAGCTTTCATGGTGTTCATGAATATGGCAACTTTTACCCCCTTCAAATGCAAGGTGTCAGTAGAAGGGCCAGGACCTTCATCAGGGGCTTTGTCTAGCAGCTGGCGGGCGTAAGGTTTAGAAACAACTGCTTGGGCTTTGCCTTTGACCTTTGCTTGACTGCGTGTTTGCACTACATGGACGTCCTCAACAATGACACAATGTAGGGCATTTCCTGAGTAGCTGACGTCTGGGACAAATAGCTCTGCCTTATCTGGGGAGTGGTCAGCACCGTGAGATGGAGCTGCTGGCCCTTCTGGCGCTTGTGATGGACGGTTAGGCAGAATGGTGGGGACATTGGTGGGGTTGTTCATAGTGGAGTGAGAGAGTCCTGTCTCTACTCCACTTGGTCTTTTCCCTGGGTAGTAATGTCCTGAGGGGGCAGTACATGAACACCTTTCTTAGAAGTGCAGGAGTTAGTGTAGTGCCCCTTGCAATTACAGCAATGACAGGTAACCTTGGACATGTATGCCTTAGGAGAAAATTGGCCAATTTCTTCTGTACAGACAGGAGGAGTGGGTAAGGGTCTAGGCTTAACCAATGCCTTGGGAGGCCCAAAGGTATCCCCACACTGACAAAGGTATTGCATCATGCCATCAATAGAACAGTTGTCTTGGAACGCTGGCATCAAGTTACAATACAATGCCTTGTAAGGTTTGACAGCAGAGCACATGGCTATGTGTGCATAATGCACGGTAAGGGATCCAGAGCCAGTAAGGACCTGTGCCTCCAAGTAGAATTGATCTGCAAATTTGGCTATGGATTTGTACTTTTGGAATTGGATCATCAGGAACTTGTTTTTTTGTTCTGTAACTCTGGCTATACTCCCAAATTTGTATAGCAAAGTGTGACAGATCCAGGCTTAACCAGTCCATCCTGCCATTATCCTGCCCTTGACTCTTATTGCTGTTACCTTCCTGGGACAAAGCTTTGAGGAGCTTTGCCTCCAGGGAGGCAATTTTATTGGATAACACTTTATTGTCATCCCGCCAACGAGCCATGATTTCAACGCTTTTTTTCCTCTTGTGCTCTCAATGCCTCAATTTCACAATTTGCCATCTCTTTTACTTGTTGCAAGATTTCATCTCACCCTACCAACAAGTTCCAAGCATCCCAAGCATCCCAAGCATAAATTTGGTTCTCTTGGGTGGGAGTCCCTTCCTTTGCAAAGTAATCAGAATACAGCTCTTCAAACGCAGCCTTTACTTCTACCAAAGATTTGGCAGGAACAGTCTTAGTGACCTCCAGGCTGGTCCAAGCTTCTTCCAATGTACTTGTAGGAACCTCCTTTCTTGCAGCAGTGGTTTCCACACAAAGGACCCCAAACTTGGCTCTCTCAAATTTTAACAAAGAAGGCATGACAATTGAAAAATAGGTGAGGGGAAAGCGTCAAAACCGACAATAAATATATTTTATTAATGTTTAACTGTTTTTGCTTATATACCATTCAGGGCATACACGGCTGAAAACCCCTCTGGTTCCTGAATCAACCAATGATTTGCGTCACGTGGTCTATGACATTTGAGTCATCCAACATAGATCTTTACCTGATAGATCACCAGCAATTCTCAACCTATGAGAATTGACCTACAATGGGCAGAAGTCAACTGACTCCATCCAACCCAATGTACCAATTTGGCATGGAGCTTCCCCAGCTCCCAGCGCCAAAAACCTGTGGATTGCACATCCTAAACTCAGCTATCAGTGTTCCAACTGAGAACCAGCTGATCAAACCTGAATTCCTAGGCATCCTTGCCTATATTTAGTTATTTTTGCATTTAATGGTTTTTTGCCTTTAAAACCCACTAATCTGCTTTGAAACTCAAACCAGGCGCCACTGCAGCGCCCCAGCGCCTGAGAAAATTTGATAGCGGCGCCTCTAACCCAATAAATTTGCCAACACAGCGCTTTTAACCCAAATTCTGGGGGTTTTTCCATGGTTAACCTTAACCAAACTTCTTGACAAAGTCAAGTTCATTTTAATATAATTAAATCCTCATTAAGTATATCCCGTATTTATTAATTAATCTTCCTGATTAATCAACCCATTTTGAGACATCTAGTCTCCAAGATTGATTTGGCCAATCTTGCCTCAAATTCTTTTAGTTAGTCTAAACTAACTAAAAATCCATATTCTGTTCTTTTATTAAACATAGATATCCAGTTTCTAGGAACCTTTCCCTCAAGAATTCCAAACAAATCTATCTATATGTAATAAACAGCAAAAACAGAACATCTTTATATTTTGGAGCATTTATTTGGCTAAATACTCAGCAGTGACTGTAGTACGGTCACACAAAGCTTGTTTAGCTGCGGCATAGGACCAGTTGTTCTGCAGCATGTGAGGTATGATGAGGTTGGTGCTAGCAGCGTCAAGCTGGTTCAGGAATGTGGTTGCCTTGTCCTGATTGTTAGCGCCATACATCAGCATTTCAAAGAGCCTGATGAATGTATGGACGTTCCCCTTTGGGTCAAACTTGGGGAGGTTCATGGGTTTGAACCTGGGTGCATTCTCCTCTGTGTTTTGACATCTTGGAGAAGGAGGGGTGTCTTGTTGGTTGCGCGCAAAGAAGTTCTGTTGTGATGCTCCTGCAGAAGACTCTGGGCAGTTAGGACAAGGAGTTTCTTCTGGGGTAGGAGGGACCACAAATACAGGTGGCAAGCTTTGTTGTCCCGAGGAGGATGAGATGGCATCATCCTCATAGGCAGAGCTAGTTGGCTAACGGAGAGTGGTGCTCTCTCCAGATCCATTGTGAGGCACCTGCAAGACAGAGAATTGTGCTTGACTACAACGGCATCTTCCTTCTTGAACCTCTGATCTGACTTCAGCCAGTTGGGCTTCCAATTCCCTCATGGCTCCGTGGAGGTGGTCAATAAGGGAGCCACAACATACCATCCCCTCTCTGTATTCTTCTAGGGTGAACTCCTGTGTAGTAGCATGCTTGTTGGCCTCCTGCAAAGCGTTGAGTAGGTCACAAATCTTGGTTCAAAGAGCTGCCTGTTGTTGTTTGTGTCTCTTGTTCACTTCATTGATCTCTCGGAAGGCGTTGTTATTTGAGATGGTCAGGCTGTCAAGTTGACGTCAAATCTCATCCATCTCAGGGACGCCCATAGTGGTGCTTTGGGCTACAGGTGTCTGTCTGGCTAGGAGCAGTGCCTCCTCAGTCTCCTTACAGAACGTGGCCAATTTCTCTTCCAGTGACATTTGTAGGTGGTCATCATATTTTACAAAGTTGTCCTTCAGCTTGACAATATTGGTCTCTGCAGCGTGAGTAAGGTCTTTAAGTCTACTGAGTTCTGACTGGTTGGTCTGGAAGAAGTCATTGAACTCCTTGTTTAGTGCCTCCAGTTTGGATTGTGTATCTGCCAGTTCAGACATGCAGCAGCCTGTTTCCTCCAGGTGGGCTGCTTTGCAACAGGCGGCATCCTCCACATAATGTTCAACTTCTAGGATATGGCAAGTTACATCTAGACACCAAGGTTGCAAAACTCCTCTCAATTCCAGTATCTCACCCACAATGTTGGGCAGCTGGGTATTTAGCTGCTCTAAGAGGTTGTTAAGATGCTGTGAGGTTTGTGCATGCTAGGTTCAATCCTGGTGGGTGTAGTTCTGGACTTCAGCAAAGCTGAGGTCCAGGCAGTGGACCAAGGCTGCCTGGTATTCTCATTGATGGTTGGACTAGGCCACCAGATCTTGTACCTCCATGTGATGGCGGGCCTGGACTCCTAACAGGTGATGGATTGCAGGGTGAACAAAGCTCTGGATGCAGTTGCTAACCTGGTTGACATTGGGAAGTTGATTCAAGCTTCCTGTTTCTGAGTTAAGGAAGCTCCAGAAAGATGCCAGTAGTTGTTGGGCGTCTGGGTGACAGTGGAACAGCAAGAACTCCACATTGGCAGATTCATGCGCCAGTTGATAACCAGTGATCAGGTTTGAGGCTACATCAATAGGTCAATCCAATGAAGCAATGGGTAGTTTGGCGCACTTGCTGTCAGGAATGATTGGTAGCTTGTTTACGTCAATAATTTCCTCTTCCTGACAGAACCAGCAATCTCTTTCAACATTGCTAATTTCCATGGGGGTGCCGTCATAGCGCTCATGGAACCCAGTGAGCAGAGGAGAAGGGGATACACTGTCTTCTTCCACAGACTGTCATGAATGACATTTCAATACTTGTATTGAAAACCCAAGAATTAAACCCCAGTTCCCAGAAGGCGGATTCAACCCTCCAGACCAGCCCAGGACCTGCCAATCCATTAAAAGACGGGCTCAAATAAGTGAATCACTTCGCGTTCTGCCGGCCTACTACAAAGGACCCTTCAAAAACAACTCAAGTCACACAAAGTGGACAGGGGACCACCAACTTGCTAAATTGTGTACTCGAGTTGACAAGTTACTCTGAGACCCACCAATCTCCCAAGGACAATTCCCCAAATGGTCATCAGAATGATGCTAACCTGGAGCCACCAAGGACCCAAACCTACACAGCGGTTACAGCTTGCCTTAAAGAGGTTAAAACAAACCCTATTCTTAACTCTGCCAACAACCTGCCAGCATGCTGCCCAGAAGGGGTAGTACCATTGGACTACTCAGGTGACATAGTGAACAGTGGCAGCAAAACAAAGCATCACCTTTCCAATTTGCCAGAACAGGCACAACCTAAATCTGCCGCCCTTGAGACCCCAAGCCAAGACCCACGTCCCACCAGTACCTTGTCTGCAAACCTGCACCCTGCAAAAATCAAAGGAGCAAAATCCCATGGTATAAAAACCCGGCGGTATGGTAAAGACCACATCTTCATTTTCAAAAATAAAGTTTTATGAACCTTTGGTTCAGTCAAATCTTACCCTATCTAGTCTTAGTGATCTTCCATCTTAATTCCAGTCAAGTAGACTGCCAGGCTGCCGCCCTCCCCCAAGACCAACCTGCCAAATTGTCCCAGGCATTATACCGTCCCCCGGGAGCCCCCTTTGGACCGTGCATTTTACTGAATACCCCCCAACCCAGCCTATTCAGAGTACAACTTGGAAACCATCCTCATTACCAACCCTTTGGCAAGGACTAGAAGTACTGAGTACATAGGACACAAAGGAAAGAGGGATGAGATTCTGCCCTTACTGTTCAAAGACAAGTACAATTACCTGTCTGCCTACTTTGTTCCAATGACTCCCCCTTTAACACCACAACCAGACCGCCCGTTGGAACCCACTGCCGCAGCCGAGACCACCTCTACCCAACTTTTTGGAGTACTCTACACTACTTTGACAGGATTGGTAGATTCCATGGTCCCTAACTCCGGACCTTGGTCCTTACTTGGGCGTTCTGTATCTTATATTATCAAGTTAGCGCCCATTCTGTGGTGGGCCCTACCTGCCGGCTTGGCTGTACCTCATCCCAAGCCACCCAATGCCTCCATCTATGACTGGCTTCCTGACAAAAATGACAATCTTTTTCAAACACAGTAACCTGGGCCCCAAGATGTTATTAACACTTGGGGCAACTTGTATGCTCCTTTTTGTGATAATCACTTATTACACCCAAAAGCACTTACCTCCCTGATACTCCCATGGATGAAAAACCAACCCACCAAATAATTGAAAGACCCTGCACCTGGTGCAGAACCCCAGAACCTGGTCACATCACAAGTGCAAAATGTGATAGTAGCCAAACCCCAACCAAGGTGGATATGCCCCAGATGGGCAAACTAACCTTAGAAGAAGCCCGCTGAGCCATGCCTGTCCTCCGCCTCCACTTCTAAATCAACGCCAACGCCTACCCCAGTGACACCGCAAAAGTCTTGGGGGTGGCTGCCATGCTATCAGGAGATGCACTGGATTGGTTTGGGAAGGCCACCCCCAATTATGTTGAATTTTGCCTTGACTATTCAAAATTTGAAGCTGAACTCATGAGCACTGGCAATGACTAAGACACCAGATACTACGCGCTGAACTCTATGTTAGAGATCCGACAAGCAACCACCCTATCCAAGCCTATATTGACGCATTCCTTAAACTGAAAACGCGCACCCAACTTGAAGATGAATTATCTGCTATTATCTTCAGAAAGGGAGTTAATTCAGCCATAAAAACCTGTTGAAGCACCACCCGCCTACACTGAGCCTAGAGGAATTACTTCCCCTATGCAAAGGCCTGAGTCTAAACCAAGAGGGAAGAACGCAAACCCTACCTGAGCCGGCAGAGCCATGACGCCCAATCAACCTGGAATGTCCCCTGACAAGTTACAACACCACTATTGAGATGGGTTATGTTTCTACTGCCACAAGGCCGGGCATCTAACCAGAGCATGCCCTAAGAAGAATACGCCTTCTTTATCTTTGGCGCAAATAAACACCTCTACACAATCTTATAAATTCATCCAAGTGACCATAGACTGTATGGGAATCAAGCGTCAGATAGAGGCCTTTATTGATACAGGAGCCAATGAAAGCTTCATTGACGCCAACCTGGCAAAGGAACTAGGACTAACAGCTATAGAGCTCAGCCTACAAGTAACCATGTGAAACAGTTCCCTGGACACTGGCTACAAGTGCAAACAGGAACTTCCCTTGACAATTGGACAGAACGTGTACCCGACTCCCTTGATTCTCTTGCCAGGATTGCCCCATCCTCTAGTACTGGGGGACTCATGGTCCAACAGACATGGTCTGATTCTAAATTATTATGAGCAGACTGCCACCTTAGGATAACCTGAATCTTGTGACTCTGTTCCGTTCCGTATGAGTCCCGCCAGAACCCTGACCAACAGACTCTTAACCATAAAGATGGAATTCAGCGTTGGGACACTACCTACTCCCCTGCAAAAGTGGGACCACATATTTAGCAAAGAAAAGGCCACAAAATACCCAGCCACTCCATATACAACCACACTATAGACCTACTACCAGGTACCCAACCACACCACGGCCCCATCTATAGTTGCAATCACCGAGAACAAGTGGCCTTGAAAGCTTACCTGGAGGATATGACAAAAAAGGGTTTCATCCGAGTATTGAAGGCCCCGTGCTTGTCACCAATGCTGTTTATAGAGAAGAAGGACTGCAGAATGCGTCCCTGCGTGAACTACCAGAAGCTGAATGATATCACTGTGAAGAACTGCTATCCCATCCCCAACGCCAATGACCTTTGCAATGTACTAACAGGAGCCCAGGTGTACTCAAAAATTGACCTAAGAGATGTGTTCAACCAAATCCAAATCAAAGAGGGCAACATTACAAAACGGCGTTCAAGACCAGGTATGGACTCTAAAAATACCTGGTGATGCCATTTGGACTATGCAACGCCCCCAGCACCTTCCAGCGCATGATAAACACAGTATTGGGTGAATACCTTGACCAGTTCTGCATGGCCTACCTTGACAACATCTTCATCTACAGCAAGACCCACGAGGAACACCTGCACCACCTAGACCTTATACTTGAAAAATTCTCCCAGGCAAACTTACATGCTAAGCTTAAAAAGTGTGAATTCTTCCAGTCTGAAGTTGAGTTCCTGGGATACGTTGTGAAGACTGGCAGGTTTGCCATGGCACAGGACAAAGTAGAAGCAGTAACATCTTGGCTGGTGCCCAAATGCAGGAAAGATGTGAGAAGTTTTTTGGGTCTGGCAAATTATTGCAGAGATTTCATCCAAATATTTTCTCTGATAACCTTACCCCTGACCTGCCTTTGCTTGGACTGACAAGTGCACGTCAGAATTTGAGGCCCTGAAGCTTGCTTTCACCTCTGCCCCCGTCCTGGCCATGTCCGACCCATCCAAGCCATTTGTACTGCATACCAACGCGTCCAACTTTGCGGTGGGTGGGGTATTTCTTCAGGAAGGAGGGGATGGTATGCTACATCCTGTAGCATATTAATCCAAGAAGATGCTGCCTGCTGAAGGAAACTACCCAATCTATAACAAGGAGATACTTCAATAATGAAGACCCTGAAACATTGGTGGCAGTACCTATGTGGTGCCAAATTTCCAGTAAAGTCTTAACTGACCACAAGAACTTGGTTTACTTCTTTAAACCCAGACAGATAAACCAGAGGAAGGCCAGATGGGTCTTGGCACTGGCTGACTATACCTTGACCATTGACTACAAGCTTGGGAAGGCGAACATGATACCTGACGCCCTGAGTGGAAGAGCTGATCTGATTCCTTCTTCTACAGAAACTAAGGACCACAACACACATGTACTCCTCAACCTGGCCAGCCTAGGCATCCAACTGATGTACATGAAAATCATGGCCCGCAAACCTGACGTAATTGAGGCACAGAAACAAGACAAATACTCAGCAGACCTTGTTGCTGACTTGACCTCAGATCCAGAAAGCCGCCATCACAAGAAAGGATTCTCGCTGAAAGGATCCACCCTGCTATTACAAAACTGGATTTATGTACCAGAAGGTGAAACAAGGACCAAAGTACTCATAGACTATCACAACTCAGAGATGGCCAGCCACCCTGACAGACTCAAGACAATCCAAGGAATCAAGAATTATGCTTGGCCCCGACTGGACAAAGATGTGGCCGCCTACATCAAAGGCTGTGAGACATGTGGAAGAACCAAAACCCGTAGATCCAAACCTGAAGGCCTGCTAAGACCGCTAGACATACCTGCGGGGCCCTGGCAGTCTGTTTCAATGGACTATATTGTAGAACTGCCCCCCTCCAATGCGTTTAACACCATCCTGGTCATGGTAGATAGGTTTACCAAGATGTCCTATTTTGTCCCTACCACCACTCACTGCACCACCGCAGAGACAGCTAGACATTTCCATGACCACATCCTAACTCAACACAGCACTCTGTCAGAAATTATCACTGATAGAGGACCACCATTCACCTCCCACTACTGGACCCAAGTGATGAAAGACCTTGGAATAAAACATTGCATGTCAACCTTCTACCACCCACAGACAGATGGACAAACTGAACGGGTCAACCAAATACTTGAACAATACCTACAATGCTATGCCAATGCCAACCAGGATAACTGGGCCAAGATGCTACCCATGGCACAGTATGCCTACAACAGTAAAGACCATGCCTCCACAGGAATGTCCCCCTTCAAGGCCAATTATGGATTTGACCCATCCTGGGATCCCAGCATTGGCAGTAAGGAAATAAACCCATCAGGACAAACCTGGATTTAACAAATACATGACACCCAACAAAACTGTCTTAAAAATCTGACCTACGCTATCCAGACTTATAAGGCTTTTGCCGACAAAAAGAGAATTCCTGGGAAATCATTGAAGGTAGGGGACAAAGTCTATCTGGACTCTCAAAACATGCCTCTGACTGTTTCCTGTTGGAAGTTAGCCCACAGAAGAAGTGGCCCCTAAAAGATCACCAAACTATTGGGTGAAGTAGCATTTGAACTAGAATTAACCCCCTCGTGGAAAATACACAATGTCTTCCACTGCACGCTTCTATTCAAGAAAGAGGGGAACTCACTCCCCCACCAGAAACTCAAAACTGAACCCCCTCCCATCCAAGTAGGACGCTCTGAAGAATATGAAGTTGAATATATTCATGGAGACAATACCTACTATAAAACCCTTCAGTACTACGTCAAGTGGTAGGGATATACACCTGAGGAAAGCACCTGGGGGCCATTAAGCAACCTGCCCAACGCCCAACTAGCAATCCAACAATACCTTGAGAAGAAGGCCAGGAAAGAAGGGACCCCTGGGAAGGAAGGGGATATGTCATGAATGACATTTCAATACTTTTATTGAAAACCCAAGAGTTAAACCCCGGTTCCCAGAAGGTGGATTCAACCCTCCAGACCAGCCCAGGACCCGCCAATTTGTTAAAAGACGGGCTCAAATCAGTGAATCACTCCGCGTTCTGCCAGCCTACTACAAAGGACCCTTCAAAAACGACTTGAGTCACACAAAGTGGACAGGGGACTGCCAACTTGCTAAATTGCGTACTTGAGTTGACAAGTTACTCCAAATCCTGCCAATCTCCCAAGGACAGTTCCCCAAATGGTCATCAGATTGATGCTAACCTGGAGCCACCAAGGACCCAAACCTACGCAGCGGTTACAGCTTGCCTTAAAGAAGTTAAAACAAACCCTATTCTCAACTCTGCCAACAACCTGCTGGCATGCTGCCCAGAAGGGGTAGTACCATTGGACTACTCAGGTGACATAGTGAACAGTGGCGGCAAAACAAAGCATTGCCTTTCCAATTTGCCAGAACAGGCAAAACTGGATCTGCTGCCCTTGAGACCCCAAGCCAAGACCCACGTCCCGCCAGTACCTTGTCTGCAAACCTGCACCCTGCAAAAATCAAAGGAGCAAAATCCCATGGTATAAAAAACCCAGCGGTATGGTGAAGACCACATTGTCATTTTTTATAATAAAGTTTTAAGAATCTTTGGTTCAAACAAATATTACCCTATCTATTCTTAGTGATCTTCCATCTTAATTCCAGTCAAGTAGACTGCCAGGATGCTGCCCTCCCCCAAGACCAACCTGCCAAATTGTCCCAGGCATTATACCGTCCCCTGGGAGCCCCCTTTGGACCTGTGCATTTTACTGAATACCCCCAACCTGGCCTATTCAGAGTACAACTTGGAAACCATCCTCATTGCCAACCCTTTCGCAAGGACTAGAAGTACCAAGTATATAGGACGCAAAGGAAAGAGGGTTGAGATTCTGCCCTTACTGTTCAAAGACAAGTACAATTACCTGTATGCCTACTTTGTTCCAATGACTCCCCCTTTAACACCACAACCAGACCGCCCGTTGGAACCCACTGCTGCAGCTGAGACCACCTCTACCCAACTGTTTGGAGTACTCTGCATTAATTTGACAGGATTAGTAGATTCCATGGTCCCCAACTCCGGACCTTGGTCCTTACTCAGGCAATCTGTATCTTATATTATCAAGTTAGCACCCATTCTGTGGTGGGCCCTACCCGCCGGCTTGGCCGTACCTCATTCTGAGCCGCCCAAGGCCCCTACTTACAACTGGCTTCCTGACACAGATGAGTACATGGGCCCCCTGTAGTGAGCACCATTTGTTGCGCTGGGAGTATGGGGGCAACTCATTTCTTTAATAGAGTGCAGGGTACTTGGCTTTGATACTGTCATATGTGAGGATATGATTAGTATTGTGGCAGAAGAGCGTATAGGATGAGGAATCAATAATTACTTTGGAGGGTTGCTTCTGATCACGCAGAAGCACTTGTGTAAGTCAAAAAGTATTTTTATTATTATTGGGGAGAAAGTATTTATACCCTCTTGGGGAGCGTCTTCTTGGGCTGTTGGCAATATCTTCTAGGACATTCCAATATGCACTTATTTTGGATAATTAGTGATCTAGGTTTGATTGTTTCAAACACGCCAACCAATGAGATTTAATTGCTTCACCCAGCACAGGTGGTCCTTGCTGGTGTGGGGGTTTGGTATTCTTTGAGGCCATTTGTTCTGCCTAATTTGCGTCCTTGCATTGGCTGCTTATAAATCCAGTTAATTTAGGGAATTTGAGATTAAGGGGGATCAAATCCAGCGCCTTGGCACTTGATGTAAAATTAGGGTGGCGCTTTGGCGCCTGTAATATTTGCCAGGGGGCGCCGCGGCGCTTGCAATAATTTTCAGTTGGCGCAGCAGTGCTTAATCCAATCACTAGGCAGCACGGCGTTGTTGTGTATATTTTTAAGTGCAGCAGCAAATTATGTATTGTTTAATTGCTGCAGCGGCGCTTATCATTGGATAATTTAATGCTTAGGTCAGCAGATCACTGCTATTCCAATATGCATATAATTTATACTACCAATTTATATAATTTGGCTACTTCAGTTTATTTCCACAAGCTCTGTCATAATTATCATCATTGCTTGGTCGAAATTCCCAACAAATGCGCTTCTTGTCCTGCCGGTTAGATCAATACCAGATGATTAAAGGCTCCCATAACAGCAGGACCTTTCTTGATTTTCTCCGAGCTGTCAAGGAGTACCTTTGGATAAATTATAGCAGCACAACCAACGTTGTTGTGCTTGATAATGTCAGGCTCCACAAAGTGGATCTGGTTGTGTCCAAGTCCCCCCCCCCATTGACAAGAATAGCCACTCCTCTAGCCACCGCCTTGCTGATTGTCCAATGAGACTTCTCTTCCTCCCGCTGTATTCACCATTCCTGAATCCAATCAAGGAGGTGTTTGGTTGGATCAAGAATAAGGTGAAACAAGGCCTTCCTCAGGACACTGATGACCTATTCAATATTCTTAAGGTCAGCTAATTTGCAATGCCACCCAATGTGATGGCAGCTTTCTATGAGCACTTGGAATCCTTCCTTCTAAAAGCCCTGGCCTCAGAGCCAATCAGATAAATGGGCACTCTGGGTTTTATTTGTTTTTATTTTATTTATTTATATTTTAATAGGTCTCAAAAATTATTATTTATATATAATAATGTGACGTTTGATTGTATTATAGACATCTAAGAATACATAGAAAAGGTAAGTAAAATTAACTATACTAGGTATAGAGTCACATATTTTTATTAAAATGCACTGAATATTATATTGACTGTTGCACTAAAAAATAAAATAAATTAAAAATGATAGGAAAAATTAATTTATTTATATAATTGTGAATTATTGATGGTACTTTGGCTTTTTTAAGCCACAAATCAAACCTTGCGTGTCATCATATGATCCTTGTTATTTCAGTGCCACTATAGCCACACAACACGGCAACCAATGATTTTTATGTATTCCTTACTAATTTGTACTTAGGATGCAGTTCAAGTATATTGAATATGTTTATGCAAATCATATTACAAGGGAAGTTAATTCAATTCTGAACAATCATTTGTTTAGAACAATAGTGGAGCGGGCCATATGATGTGGATAAATTCAATTCTCCATGTTTATCTTTGTAATAAATGGACCTATACTTGACAAGTAGTAAATAAAACATTTGTAATTTTTTTATTTGATGTATTGGCAACTATAACTAATGTTTTTTAATATACTTAGATATTTTAATATTATAATTTACATACTAAAATTTAAAATAAAAATAAAAATATTAAAAGTAAAATTATAATTATAAATCTTAAAAGTTATTATTAAAGTTTATATAATCAAAATATAACAATTTTATTAAATTGTGATTTATTCAATATCAAAATATTAGATATTAAATATGTCAATATTAAAGATTTTAATAGTGAATATTTTAATATTAAAATTTTAATATTAAATATTTCACAATTAAAAAATTTAATATTAAATATTTCACAATTAAAATTTTACTGTAAAATTTTAATAGTGAAGTATTTAGTATTAAAATTTTAAAATTTAAAATAAAAAATACAAAAAAACTTTAAGTTGTAGGGAAAATGATTTATTAGGGATATGCAAATTGCAAGGGGAATGTGATTATTACGGGGAATATACCCTGAAATCAAATTTTCTGCTAATGTGTCCAATTGGGACCACATACTCTTCTGTATGTGGTGGATGACTCTGGCGCCAATTGCTAGAGGGGTGGCGCTCAGCACCCCGGTGGTGGCCAAACGTCTTATAAAAGGCAATCAGGTGAGATAATTGACTAGGAGATTTTTTTTTGTGGGGGGGGGGGGGGCACATAGTACCTGTATAGTGTTGCTATTGCAAATGAGTCATATAGGACGTGCTTGACTGTCCTTTATCCCTGAGGTGGATTCTGTCTGTTGAGGGCTATGCAGCATATGTCAATCTGTATAGGTACATCTTTTAATTTTTCATGTTGGCTTTCAATATGCAGTGGAGCAGGATTCCCAGGTACACTGCAGCGTGGATTTGTTGTGAGGTATACTTTTCTGAGAACATGCACAATTTTTTGAAAGTTTATACTAACCTTTTAATATAGGATGTTTGGTTAAATTTGAAGAGTGTTCCGGGGGCGCCCAACTTGTATCAGCCCCCCAGGCCTTGCCAAACAATATCAATAAAGTCTTAAAATTATTCACAAGGACTGCATCCCAACTTTGTTTGATAGAGCTTTAAAAATTTCATTAAAAATTGCAGATTTCAGATATTCATTTCCAATTTAAAAGCAGTTTTTATTATTTTTTCATATTTGTTGATATTTGTGAAGGGCTCCTTTGAATGCTTTCATATATGTATTCATCAAAGTTCAGTTTTATATCCCCGCAAATTTTATTCCATCTTTGATTTTGATTGTTGATCCTAGTTTGTATGCTTCCCTTATCCATGGTAAGCACCCTGCGGGTGGTTGATATTCCCTATCTTGAGCTTCACTATTAAAAAACATATTCATATTCTGTTGAACTATTTTATTTATTTGATTTTTATTTATTTTTTATTAGGAGCCTCCAGTGACTGGTAACCCCCATAAAACCAACTTGGTGTAAAAGCCGCACTTCTGCAACCTCATCCCCATCCCTGGTGATGACTAAAATAAATATAAGTTAAACATAAAAAGTCTTACTAATTGTTTCCCCTGTGGCCCCCTCAGCCACAGGCGCCATATCAGCAAACTTCATAAGTGTTGTGTTGCAACTGAACCAAAGAGGATTCAGTATTTGGAATTGGGGAAGACAACAGTCCAATAGGAAAGGACAGAATAATAAGAATAAGGTATTGTTTATTGTAGAATATTGTGATTAATATACTATATGGGGCAAGCCACAAGGCCACAAGGGGGTGGCATAGTGGGGAGTTCCATGTAGGGTTTGGAGCCAAGGAATAACTTGAGCGGGGATCAGCAGTTTGAATTGGCAACACTCCTAATTAGGATGAAGTTCCCGCCATTTGACGTTGCCACCAGATTCATTCATAACATTAGATATGTCAAGGGGCAACTCATTGAGCGCCCCCTGTGTATTGTAAGATATGTTGGCAGGCGAGGTTCAAACCTCGGTTGCAACACCCCCCCTTGCCCCCTGCTTGTTGTCAGAAACCAGGACTGGAGTCTGCAGAAAAGTCTAGGAAGGTCTGCACAAACAACCTTTGTGTGGTGGGATGGCACAACAGGGGCACAAGCAATTGTGGTGAAGCTTCTTGGTATTCCCTTGTGCATCCTCAAGTTGGTATGTGTGGTTGTCATAGACAGTGGCTATCTTGAAGGGCCCTAGGTGATTGGGCTCTAACTTGGCAGAATTGGGATTGAGGGTGTAGACGGGGTCACCTACGGTGTATTTAGCTTCAAGGTGTTTTGTCTCCCCTGCAATCTGCTTGTGTTTAATCTCCTGGGCTTTGGAGCGCCATTGGTCCAGGGAGGGAGTTGGTACTAAGGAATGCTTGTCAGGAACCTTGGACTGTAGTTTCCCCTGTTCAACCCCTGTCAGACTGTCAGGTGTTCCAAAGGCCAGGGTATTAGGGCTGAACCCAGTGCCCCTGTTGATTCTTGCTTGCAGGATCAGTAGGGCAGTGGGAAGATGTTCAGTCCACGCAGTATTGGGATGCTCCTGTGAGAGCTTGGCAATCAATTGAACCAGGGAGCCGTTTAACCGTTCCACGCGCCCATTGGCTTGCGGATGGTAGGGGGCCGTTACAATATGCTGGAGCGCGTTCTTGACACAGTATGCCTTCACGACATGCCCCACAAGTTTGGGCCCACCATCTGTGATGAGACGCTTGGGTTGCCCAAAGCAAGCCACAATCTCCTTGCCAATAAAGCGGGTAACGGTGGTGGCAGTGTGGTTGGTTGTGGCCCAGGCCACTGGCCAACACGTGAAATAGTTGATAGAGGTGATAATATACCTTTTACCTAGTCTGTCTTTGGGAAGAGGTCCCACAATGTCAAGGGCCCACTGTTCAAAGGGTTCCATAGCCTTAATGGGTAGGACAGACTTAGGAGGGGCTGGTTTGGACGTATTCTTCTTGCACAATACACATGTCTTGAGGAGGTCCAAGATGTCTTGGCGCATGCGCGGCCACCAACCCTTACGCTTCATAATTTCAAAGAGGTTGCTGTCTCTGATATGACTCAAGGCTCAGTGGTAGTGTAAGATGGTGTCTCCTTGTTGTGTAGTGGGAATATACAGCGTCTTCTTGCCTGTCTCTGCTTGGCGACAGACATTTCCAGCATTAATAGTGAATTGACTTTTGTTATCCTTCAGTTTGGAGATGGTGACCGAGTTAAGGCCCTTGTAGCGGGTTGCCTCAGGGCGCAGATAGAGCATGGGCCAGTTGGGGTCCATACTGTTGTCTCCAGTGATGGACGCTACATAGAGTCGTGAAAGAGCGTTGGCTGTAACAAGCTCTTTTCCAGGCTTATATTTGATGTGTAATTGGTAGGGGGACAGGCGTTCAACCCATCCTGCTTGGCGGCGTGTCAAATGGGACTGTGTGTTCAAGTATTGGAGGGACTTATGGTCTGTCAGAACGCGGGGTGGGAAGGTTGCACCTTCCAAGTAACAGCGCCACTTCTCAACGCAGTGTACAATGGCTGCCAGCTCTTTATCATGGATGGGATAACATTGTTCCAAGTTAGTGAGCTTTTTGGATTCATTTGCTACGGGGAGGAAGACACCATTGTCAGTTTCTACCCTTAGCACGCCTCCTATGGCCCTGTCAGAGGCATCAGTCTCAAGTTTGTACTGTCAGTTTTGGTTGGTAAACTGCAGTACCTTTGCCGTTGTGAGCCTTTGCTTCAACGTCTTGAAGGCTTGATCTCTGGCGGGGGTCCAATGGAAGCGTTGTCTGGTATTGAGGAGCTCAGTGAGAGGTGCAATTAGTTCCCCGCAATTGGGGATGAACTTGTGTACGTAGGCAACCATGCCCAGGAATGTTTGCACTTGGCCCACATCAGTGGGGGGCAGCATGCTAGTAATTGCCTTGATTTTGGCAGGATCAGGCTTTATCCCTTGGGCAGGAATGGTGTGCCCAAGGAATAATAACTCCAACTTGAGAAACTCACATTTGGAGGGTTTAGCTTTTAGCTGGTTTCTCCAATGGGTTTCAAGGACAGCACGGAGGTGTTGGAGGTGTATGGTCTGATCTTGACTGAAGACAATAATGTCACCAAGGTACACCACCACACACTTCCCAATCAGTTCCTTGAAGGCTTTGTTCATAAACATGGTGAAGGTGAAGGGAGCGTTGGTCATTCCAAAATTCATGACACAACACTTGAACAACCTGTAGCATGTGCGGAAGGCAGTTTTTGCCTCATCCCCTGGTGAAATGCGGACCTGGTTGTACCCTGCGGTGAGATCAATCTTGCTAAAGACCTTTGCACCAGTGAGTGTATCAAACAGGTTGTCAATCAGCGGCAGAGGGTATTTGTTTTTAACTGTCACCTCATTTAGGGCGCGGTAGTCTGTGACCAGACAAAGAGACCCATCCTTCTTAGCTACAAAGAAGACCACCACCCCGTATGGAGAGAGCAAGGAGCAAATGAATCCCTTATCAAGTGCATCCAAAAGGTGCTGGCAGAGAGTTTCATCTTCCTTTGGTGTGAGACGGTATAATGGTTGTGCTTTAGGTAACAATCCTTGAAGTTGTACAGCGTGCTAGATCTCCCAGGGTGGAGGTAGCTGTTCAAGTGTTTCACTGAATACGTCCTTGTACTCCTCAAGGAGTGCAGCTAGCGCTAGTGATGGTGATGTTGGCAAGGGAGGGACTGCAGATGGTTCTGCATGGACAACTTTGACGGAACATTGGTTAAAGTCTAGTTTCCCCCCTTGAAGTTGTATGAACCTGTCTCTGTTATCCTGACAAACACAGTGTCATGTAGTAGCTTGTTCATTTCCACGGGGTATATCTGGAACCCCACCCCATTTCTATTGAGGGTGATGACAGAGGCATCCCAGTCAATGTAGGGGCAAATATGCTGGAGCCAGTTGAGGCCAGCAATTACATTGTGGCTGAGGCCTGCCATGATTGGTCCAGAGAGCTTAACCTGGACGTTCCCCATTCTTACGGAGAAGGGTACCATCTTGTGGGTGATAGCAATCCTGCAGGAATCAGCTCATGTACTGCTTTGAATCTGCTGGGTAACTGGTCTAATTGTTGGGAGTCAACAAATTCCTGATCTACCATGGTGTGATCAGCCCCGGTGTCTACCAGTAGCTTGTGGGTGTTCCCACAGAAACAGAAGGGATAGGACAAGTGTGTTACTTTATTTTCAGAATGAGCGGCTTGCAACACGGGATTGTTGCTATGGACCTGGAAGACGTCTAGGATTTTGACCTCGTGAAGGTTGTAGTTGCAGGAGTTCTTTGCAAGCAAAGGCTGAGAGGGCGGGTCAGTTGGGGTTGTAGGTTCTCTCATTGTTACAACCCCCAGGCTTTTCCCTGGTCCTCAATTAGCACTAGCTGGAGCTCCCCCATGCGGGAGCGTTTAGCTGCACCTTCTTGCTGTCAAGGTTGGCAATGTCCCACTTGACTTTGGCCATTGCTAGGTGCAGGACGTGGTTGGGGTGGAGGATTGTTGGTGCGGTGGAAGCCCATTAAAGCCTTGTTACTGGCCTCTACAATGGCTTTATAACAGTTGTCAATAGAGGTGCATCGGCCTACGGGAACCCACTTGCAAATATGGGGTTTTAACTCATTGACAATGAGAGTCAGCAACATGGTGTTCCCATTGGTCACTGCTTCGGGGGCAGCAGCAAGGGCTTGTTGCCACGCGGCGAGATACTCAGAGACGGAACCAGTCTGCTTGATGGCTAGGAGGGGAGTCCCCAAGATAATGGGGGAGAAGGTTTTGCTATACCGGGACTTGGCAGCGTCTCAAAATGTTGCCCAGGTGACGTCAAATTCCTGGCTGGCCCAGTTGGTGAACCACACGGCGGCGGCCCCCGTAAGGCGGCCAGATGCGGTGGCAACCCACATGGACTTAGGAACCTGACCATATAAAGGCGTGTTTCAGTGGACTGGAGCCAACTGACAATGTCAGCCCCTTTGACACCGCCAGTGAAGGACTCTAGTTGAAGGTTGAGCATATGTTGCAACAGGTCTGACTGTGGCGGTGTGACACTAGTGTCACACTGCCTGAGGCGGAGCCAATTGTATACACTGGTGAGAACTAACTGGTCTTGATAGATGAAATATCCTTTGGGAATGTCCTCCTTGAGGATTGGAAGGAACATCTCTTGTTGTGGAGTAGCCATGCGGCCCGTACTCTGTCCTTTCCTGGGGGGAATTTTGTTTTTGAAATAGGTCAGAACCTACCTGTGCTACCACTGTTGCAACTGAACCAATGAGGATTCAGTATTTGGAATTGGGGAAGACAACAGTCCAATAGGAAAGGACAGAATAATAAGAATAAGGTATTGTTTATTGCAAGATATTGTGATTAATATACTATATGGGGAAAGCCACAAGGCCACAAGGGGGTGGCATAGTGGGGAGTTCCATGTAGGGTTTGGAGCCAAGGAATTACTTGAGCAGGGATCAGCAGGTCAAATTGGCAACGCTCCTAATTAGGATGAAGTTCCCACCATTCAATGTTGCCACCAGATTCATTCATAATGTTAGATACATCAAGGGGCAACTCATTGAGCGCCCCCTGTATATTGTAAGATACATTGGCAGGCGAGGTTCAAACCTTGGTTGCAACGGTTGGATGCTATTCATTAATTTTCTTAGGCTTAATTTTTCTTGCAACTTGTGCTTTCTCTTGCTTTTCATTTGATAAAGCTTCTGTATTTCTTGAAGTGCTTCTGCTTCTTGCTTGTGTTTCATTTTCAACTGTTTCCATTTGGTTGGTTTCCTCTTTATTGGTTTTGATTTCCTTTTGAATTTCTGTTCCTTCAATTAGTTTGATCTTCTTGTTGTTTTTTTTTGGCCCTCTGCCAGAACTCCCACAAATTGTAGGACATGTTGTTGAACTTTAGACTTGATAAAATAGTTCCCTGTAGATTAAGTAATTTTTCTTTTTCTTTATATCTATAATATTTCCCAACTTATCCAGAGCATCTTCTTTTGACTGTATCAGTGGCTGGCCCTTGTTACCCAGCTTTCCTGTCATTATTTCCCTGATATTTCTTTTTATCTCAACAACCTTTTGAAGGTGTGCTTCTAATTTGTTGATTAAGTCATATATTGTTGACATTTTGTTTGAATTCCATCAAAAAACTGGCTTTTATAGTACTATCTTCAATGCATACATATTTTTATCATCATCATTAATAAATTAAAGACAATAAACATTAATATTGCATTAGAATATTACAATTAGACGTCAACTCTTAATATTTTGAATCTATGTACATAACTCAATGCATTTTGTTTAATAAAAACCATTGTAAACTTGGTCATTTTTGTTGTAATTTATTGAAATGGACTGTGTTTATATTAGGGCCATTAATGTTTAGTACAAATATTGATAATTAGTGCATTTTACAGCCTGTATATTTACCTATTGGTAATAATTCTATAAACTTTTCAGTTGGATTTTGCGAGGTAATAATAACGTAATGTGTTATAAATTACAGTTTACTGTCATTAATTGGCTGATTTTCTTTGCTGTAGCAATTGTGCATTTTCTGATATTTCTGCACTAGTATCCAATTGGTTGGCTTCACATCCAATTGCACAGGCAATAAGAAAACAAGCCCCCAACCACATCCAGTCTTGGGGTGGCGGCTTGTTTTCCTATTGCCTGTGAGATCAGATGTGAAGCCAATCAATTGGATACTAGTGCAGAAATATCAGAAAATGCACAATTGCTACAGCAAAGAAAATCAGCCAATTAATGACAGTAAACTGTAATTTATAACACATTACGTTATTATTACCTCGCAAAATCCAACTGAAAATTTTATAGAATTATTACCAATAGGTAAATATACAGGCTGTAAAATGCACTAATTATCAATATTTGTACTAAACATTAATGGCCCTAATATAAACACAGTCCATTTCAATAAATTATAATGAAAATGGCCAAGTTTACAATAGATTTTATTAAACAAAATGCATTGAGTTATGTACATAGATTCAAAGCATCAAGAGTTGACGTCTAATTGCAATATTCTAATGCAATATTAATGTTTATTGTCTTTAATTTATTAATGATGATGACAAAAATATGTATGCATTGAAGATAGTACTATAAAAGCCAGTTTTTTGATGGAATTCAAACAAAATGTCAACAATCTATAACTTAATCAACAAATTAGAAGCACACCTTCAAAAGGTTGTTGAGATAAAAAGAAATATCAGGGAAATAATGACAGGAAAGCTGGGTAACAAGGGCCAGCCACTGATACAGTCAAAAGAAGATGCTCTGGATAAGTTGGGAAATATTATAGATATAAAGAAAAAAGAAAAATTACTTAATCTACAGGGAACTATTTTATCAAGTCTAAAGTTCAACAACATGTCCTACAATTTGTGGGAGTTCTGGCAGAGGGCCAAAAAAACAAAAAGAAGATCAAACTAATTGAAGGAACAGAAATTCAAAAGGAAATTAAAACCAATAAAGAGGAAACCAACCAAATGGAAACAGATGAAAATGAAACACAAGCAAGAAGCAGAAGCGCTTCAAGAAATACAGAAGCTTTATAAAATGAAAAGCAAGAGAAAGCACAAGTTGCAAGAAAAATAAGAAAAATTAAGCCTAAGAAAATTAATGAAGAGCATCCAACACCCATGAAGTTTGCCAATATGGCGCCTGTGACTGAGGGGGCCACAGGGGAAACAATTAGTAAGACTTTTTATGTTTAACTTATATTTATTTTAGTCATCACCAGGGATGGGGATGAGGTTGCAGAAGTGCGGCTTTTACACCAAGTTGGTTTTATGGGGGTTACCAGTCACTGGAGGCTCCTAATAAAAAATAAATAAAAATCAAATAAATAAAATAGTTCAACAGAATATGAATATGTTTTTTAATAGTGAAGCTCAAGATAGGGAATATCAACCACCTGCGGGGTGCTTACCGTGGATAAGGGAAGAATACAAACTAGGATCAACAATTAAAATCAAAGAAATGAATAAAATTTGCGGGGATATAAAACTGAACTTTGATGAATACATATATGAAAGCATTCAAAGGAGCCCTTCACAAATATCAACAAATATGAAAAAAATAAAAACTGCTTTTAAATTGGAAATGAATATCTGAAATATGCAATTTTCAATGAAATTTTTAAAGCTCTATCAAACAAAGTTGGGATGCAGTCCTTGTGAATAATTTTAAGACTTTATTGATATTGTTTGGCAAGGCCTGGGGGGCTGATACAAGTTGGGCGCCCCCAGAACACTCTTCAAATTTAACCAAACATCCTATATTAAAAGGTTAGTATAAACTTTCAAAAAATTGTGCATGTTCTCAGAAAAGTATACCTCACAACAAATCCACGCTGCAGTGTACCTGGGAATCCTGCTCCACTGCATATTGAAAGCCAACATGAAAAATTAAAAGATGTACCTATACAGATTGACATATGCTGCATAGCCCTCAACAGACAGAATCCACCTCAGGGATAAAGGACAGTCAAGCACGTCCTATATGACTCATTTGCAATAGCAACACTATACAGGTACTATGTGCCCCCCCAAAAAAAAAATCTCCTAGTCAATTATCTCACCTGATTGCCTTTTATAAGACGTTTGGCCACCACCGGGGTGCTGAGCGCCACCCCTCTAGCAATTGGCGCCAGAGTCATCCACCACATACAGAAGAGTATGTGGTCCCAATTGGACACATTAGCAGAAAATTTGATTTCAGGGTATATTCCCCGTAATAATCACATTCCCCTTGCAATTTGCATATCCCTAATAAATCATTTTCCCTACAACTTAAAGTTTTTTTGTATTTTTTATTTTAAATTTTAAAATTTTAATACTAAATACTTCACTATTAAAATTTTACAGTAAAATTTTAATTGTGAAATATTTAATATTAAAATTTTAATTGTGAAATATTTAATATTAAAATTTTAATATTAAAATATTCACTATTAAAATCTTTAATATTGACATATTTAATATCTAATATTTTGATATTGAATAAATCACAATTTAATAAAATTGTTATATTTTGATTATATAAACTTTAATAATAACTTTTAAGATTTATAATTATAATTTTACTTTTAATATTTTAATTTTTATTTTAAATTTTATTATATAAATTATAATATTAATATATCTAAGTACATTAAAAAACATTGGTTATAGTTGCCAAACATCAAATAAAAAAGAATTCAAAATGTTTTTATTTACTACTTGTCAAGTACAGGTCCATTTATTACAAAGATAAACATGGAGAATTGGATTTATCCACATCATGCAGCCCGCTCCACTATTGTTCTAAACTAATGATTGTTTAGAACTTGAATTACCTTTCCCTTGTGATATGATTTGATAAACATATTTGATAAACTTGAACTGCATCCTAAGTACAAATTAGTAAGGAATACATAAAAATCATTGGTTGCTGTGTCGTGTGGCTATAGTGGCACTGAAATAACAAGAATCATATGATGACACGCAAGGTCTGATTTGTGGCTTAAAAAAGCCAAAGTACCATCAATAATTCACAATTATATAAATAAAATAATTCTATTTCCGTCTTTTTTTAATTTATTCATTTGTTAGCGCAACAGTCAATATAATATTCAATGCATTATAATAAAAATATATTCTTCATACCTAGTATAGTTAATTTTACTTACCTTTTCTATGTATTCTTAGATGTCTATAATACAATCAAACGTCACATTATTATATATAAATAATAATTTTTGAGACCTAATAAAAACAAAATAAATAAAAATAAAAACAAATTAAACCTGGAGAGCCCATTTATCTGATTGGCTTGGAGGCCAGGGCTTTTGGAAGGAAGGATTCTGAGTGCTCATAGAAAGCTGCCACCACATTGGGTGGCATTGCAAATTGGCTGACCTTAAGAATATTGAATAGGTCATCAGTGTCCTGAGGAAGGCCTTGTTTCACCTTATTCTTGATCCAACCAAACACCTCCTTGATTGGATTCAGGAATGGTGAATACAGCGGGAGGAAGAGAAGTCTCATTGGACAATCAGCAAGGCGGTGGCTAGAGGAGTGGCTATTCTTGTCAATGGGGGGGACTTGGACACAACCAGATCCACTTTGTGGAGCCTGACATTATCAAGCACAACAACGTTGGTTGTGCTGCTATAATTTATCCAAAGTTACTCCTTGACAGCTCGGAGAAAATCAAGAAAGGTCCTGCTGTTATGAGAGCCTTTAATCATCTGGTAATGACCTAACCCGCAAGGACCAAGAAGCGCATTTGTTAGGAATTTTTACCAAGCAATGATCATAATTATGACAGAGCTTGTGGAAATAAACTGCAGTAGCCAAATTATACAAATGGGTAGTATAAATTATATGTATATTGGAATAGCAGTGATCTGCTGACCTAAGCATTAAATTATCCAATGATAAGCGCCGCTGCAGCAATTAAACAATACATAATTTGCTGCTGCTGCACTTAAAAATATACACAACAACGCCGTGATGCCTAGTGATTGGATTAAGCACTGCTGCGCCAACTGAAAATTATTGCAAGCGCCGCGGCGCCCCCTGGCAAATATTACAGGCGCCAAAGCGCCACCCTAATTTTACATCAAGTTCCAAGGCGCTAGGTTTGATCCCCCTTAATCTCAAATTCCCTAAATTAACTGGATTTATAAGCAGCCAATGCAAGGATGCAAATTAGGCAGAACAAATGGCCTCAAAGAATACCAAACCCCCACACCAGCAAGGACCACCTGTGCTGGGTGAAGCAATTAAATCTCATTGGTTGGCGTGTTTGAAACAATCAAACCTAGATCACTAATTATCCAAAATAAGTGCATATTGGAATGTCCTAGAAGATATTGCCAACAGCCCAAGAAGACGCTCCCCAAGAGGGTATAAATACTTTCCCCCCAATAATAATAAAAATACTTTTTGACTTACACAAGTGCTTCTGCGTGATCAGAAGCCAACCCTCCAAAGTAATTCTTGATTCTTCTCCCTATACGCTCTTCTGCCACAATACTAATCATATTCTCACATATGACAGTATCTAAGCCAAGTACCCTTCACCCTATTACAGAAATGAGTTGCCCCCATACTCCCAGCGCAACAGTGACCATTGAATAGGTCTGGGAACAAACAGCTGCACAATGGGCTATGCCGTCCTTGGACCTCTTCTCAACCCACCCATGCCTAGACCTGAGTGTGGAGGAAAACAACAATTTGTTGATGTAGAAGAACTATACATTGCCAGTCTCCTTTAATGCCAAATATGTCTTGGCATAAATGTGTCAATCCTTGATGGTCTTTTCACTGTTCCTTATATACAGAGAAACTCTGAGCACCTTCCAAGAGAAGCCCAAATCAACCATTGTTTTTTAAACAAGGTTTTTAGATATAGAAAGCACAAATTCTGTGACAAGCATTGTTTTCACAGCAAGTGTGACCAGGTGGCAATACTTGGCTACCCACTGCTTGATTGCATTGATATGAACGGGCTGAAGGAGTTTGGGCTGCCGCTTAGCCTTGATGGATTCTGCAATTTGCCTGGTATTGCCATACTTGGTGTTGATGTTGGCAATGTACCTGGCTGTGACACCAAATTGGGACACAATATCCCAAACCACCATTCCCCCGTTCAAGCAGTTGAGGAGAGCTTCACGCTCACTATCCGTCAACTGACGCCAGCCCTTGGCAGGTACCACAGCATCCTGGCTACCAGGCTCAACACAGGGGATGGGGGCCTTTGTGTAGAAGGTGGGATCACGCTTTCTTGCAGTGGCGCCGTCAATAGTGGCATATGACACAGGCACAGGTGGCTCATCAGTTGTGGCTAATGGCTCATAGGTGGTGTCAAAGACGCGGGGGCAGGAAGAGCAACTCTTGGGTCAAGAGTGCGGGCCAGGTGACAACGGGGAATACAGTGGAGGTGTAAGTAACTTCAGTGTTCCCGGTGACCTTTGTGTATGAGACTTTGGTTGCAGGCTTTGTGAGCGGCTTCTGTCTTGGATTGAGACTACTGTTCCTGGCTTGAGATGCAGGAGGTGGTTGGCTGGCAATGACACCTTGGGAGGCCTGTGTATTGGCATGACTCCCTTCAAATTGGGTTCTGGATCTGTTCTTGGACCCTTTGGGATGCCCTTGTGGACAGGCTGCCCCTCAGGCTGGTGCAGGAGTGGGTTGGGAATGCGATTGATGGTCCATAAAAATAAAATAAAAAATAAATTTTAGATTAAATATGTATTTATTTGGAGTTATTGGTTTAGTTGTGGGTAGTTATTTTCTCTTGAGTTAGCCTTGAATAGTAACAGAATTTCTATATCTGTGATTTGAAGTGAATAATATTGTATACTTTCCGGGTTTGGATGATTTTAAAGTTTAATAACTTTTTATGTCTAAACATGGTTATTGATATTGAATTTTTTGTTTGATTTTAGTTGTGGTGGAGCTTCTTGATTTGGCTTGGTGTTTCCTATTGTGCTTAGTGTTCATTAAATTTGGATTCCAGTTCCTGCAATTAATATCCGAGTTTACTAGTGGCATTCAAAAGTGATTTGAAATTTGGTTCTTGGATTTGAAAATCCCACAATTTCAAAAAACATAGTAAACTTAATGAAAATGGTTGATGGATTTGAATGCTTCAAATCTGATTCAAGTTAATTCATTTCTTTCATTAGAAATATGCAGCTCAACTTGAACTTTGCAAAGTGTCTATGAGTTCCTGCATTTTTAAAAATTCAAATAAAAATACAAAGAATTCAATTTAATTAAAAAAAGGCTATCCCGCAAAAGTGATTTGAAATTTGGACCAAGGATTTGACAATCCCACATTTTTATGTTAAGGTTCTGAATTTACAGTACATTTGTGGTGCTTAATTTATTATTGATAATGAAAAATATTAATGCAAATAATCATATGTTATTGCATCAAATGTACATTATTATATTAATTATGGGGAATTTCAATAATAAAAAATATATTATTAATTGTGAATTGGAAGAAATAATATCACTTTTAATAAGTTGTCACAAAGAAAATGTTGCAACCAAGGTTTGAACCTTGCCTGCTAATGTATCTTACAATACACAGGGGGCGCTCAATGAGTCACCCCTTGACGTATCTAACATTATGAATGAATCTGATGGTGATGTCAAATGGCGGGCACTTCATCCTAATTAGGAGTGTTGCCAATTCAACCCACTGATCCCTGCACAAGTTATTACTCGGCTCCAAACCCTATATGGAACTCCCCACTATGCCACCCCCTTGTGGCCTTGTGGCTTGCCCCATATAGTATATTAATCACAATATTCTACAATAAACAATACCTTATTCTTATTATTCTGTCCTTTTCTATTGGATTGTTGTCTTCCCCAATTCCCAGTACTGAACTCTCATTGGTTCAGTTGCAACAAAAAGTTTTTTTTACTCATCATAGGACAAGTAGGGGAGGGAATGGACAGGATGTACATTGCCATCATCAGCGCCTGTGAAAGAGTCAGAATCAGAGGTAGTGGAGAGGGAATGGGTGGTGATTTGGTTTCAGGGTTGGAAGGCGGGTGGCTTGATCTTGATGGGGGGTTGGGGAGGCAGGGTTTGTTGACTGGGAAGAGGCGGAAAGAGCTTATTGCTTCAATTGTTCAAATTCTTCTTCTGTCACATATGCAGGCTAAAAAAACAAATAATAAGTATGGGGGAAGGCAGGAGTCCTTTCTGAACTGATCACTATCACTTGTATAGAAGATGATGAGATCTGATAAGTCCTGGACAAATACAGAAGGGAAAAGCTTGTACCCCTTCTCAATTTGGGAGCACAGTTCATTGTAGGTGCCAGGCTTTAGTTGCCTGAGAGCTGAACCAAAATCGTAAAGACATACATCTGCAAGATACATGTCAGCGTGGTTGATGTGTTAGGACTAGCAGGTATGCCCCACATCCCTAATTTCCTTGATTGCCCATTCCTGCAGCTCCATCTCCATACTCAGTACAACAGTGTACACAGCGTGTTGGGTAGCCCACTCCTCCAGCATGTTCTTGAGCTCTGTCTGGTGGCATATCCATCTGCAGTGTTTGATATTGCAGAGTAATGATTGACACCCAATGGGTAAACTGCTAATAAAACCCTGAAAAATTGATACAAGATTGGGACACACTTGTAAACATCAGATTGGATACACTTTTCTCCATAATCTTGGATTCTTGCAGAAATCATGGCATACAATAAGAAGATGACATTGTTTTGTGCATCCTCATTGCCCTCCCTTTAATAAAATTAATAATGATTGAATTGTATGGGTTGGTATCCACCAAACTGGGGCCACCAAGAACCTGATTGGATAGGATTCTGGCAGCAGCCACAACTCTGTGCATCCACAAATTGACTGTTCTTTTACTTGTGAAAATGCCATGGAGTCCCAGCTGGAGACAAATCTGGACCAGAGGCATCTGCAGGTCACATTCCATGATGGTCATCATAAGGGGATGGGCTTTTTCACCATCAGTTGAAGTACAGGCACCAGTTGGGGTCTTCTTGGGAGGGGGTCACAGTTGGCGTGGGCTCACAGAATGTTAAGTCACTTCCCTCTTTAGCCCTGGATAGGACAATCTTTCCATGCCGCACAAAAAAATCTGCTCAGAAGCCAGCCAAGCCCCTCAATTCCCTTGAAGATTTAGCCCACACAATAGATGAGAGATTTGTGTTGGCATACCCTTCTCAAGTGGTAAATAATGGCACTTTGGACTCTTTTCCCACTTGGGAGGAATCCCTAATTGATTTGGACTATCTTCTGGCTTGGGTTCAACCACATTTAAAATTAATTAAGTCCAAACAACCAGGTTGCACTACTGCTAAACCATCAAATTACAATCCAACTGGATTGAATACTGATTTAAATCATTCCAGTAAATGCCAGCCAATCAGAGTTGAAGCCAGAAATTATTGCAAAACCCTCCAACTCAATGGATAAGCCCTTACAAAACTTCTCTTCTGGCCAATCAGACCCATTTCCTGGGTCAGGTGACCTTTCAAATTTGAAGCCTGTTCCTTAAAGCAAGACATGGGACTTTTGGTCCCCTGCTTGCTCATTCTTTCAAAATAAAGTTTTAAGCTTTCTCTCTTAGGATTTTGGATTTTTTCTTTGGGTCTCCTATCTGGCCCTACAATTCTCTAAGATTTTTAGTAAAAATTTTCCTTTTTCTCACCTTCCCCCTCTCTCCTGGGCCCTTCTGCCACTTTCCAAAGTCCCTATCTATGTTGTCAACATCAAGGTTAAAGCTTACCTCTTTTGCTTTAAAGAGAACGACTCAATTTTTAAAATCAGTAGAGAATTTAATATATTTACCTAATTTAAGTTTTGATTTTGCACTTGTTTTGCTTTTGCTTGCGCTTAGGCTTCATATACGCTTTATAAAGATTTCATATACGCTTTTGAAACCATTTGGTCTGCAGTTGCTATTCCCTGTTCTTCTCTGGTGTTTAAGAGACCTTCTGTTTGCCCCTGAGCCTTCTGTTCTGAGTTTAAGGCTTAAAACAACAGAATTATCTGCATTTTTGCTGGCTTTACTTCCAGACTCTAAAAACGTTAGTCCCTCTGGTCAAGTTTGTGGTTTTTACCTTGGCACCAGCCCTGGTGATGATTTGGTCTACCTCTCCAGATCTTTGGGGACATATTTCCAATTCTTTCCTCTGTGTTGGTGCAAACCCCAATCAGCTCTTGAATATGTTTGAAGATATACCCACACACGCTCAGGACATATACACCACTAGTGAGAATATGGTGAGGAGCCTGACCTGCAATGACCTTGACCTCTCTACTGCCAAGACAGTCTCTGCTACATCCCTCAGTCTGGGCCACCCCACGCTCCTTCCCTTTGAGGACCTGCCTTCCCCGGTCTCAGAGGAAGGCTTGGGCACCCCAGAGCTCACTCCTAAGTGTACATCCTGGTTGCTTAGCAGAATGGTTTTAATGGGCTTGGATTCCTACTTTCCACGGGTGTCTGCTGCATCCTCCCTATGGACACCCCTTCAAGCAGTCATGTCAGTCCTATACTGGATGGCGTCCTGGTAGATCCTCCCTCCAGGATGGGAGCCAAACTTAGTTAGTTTAGCCCCCCTCTCTCACACAGGGTTGCAGATACAGTGGACTTTGAAAAACCCATCACGGCTGCAGTCTCCCCAATGGACATAAGCATCCCTTGCTTTTTGACCATTTTGAGAACAATTTCTGGAGTGATTAGCTTTCTTCTTTGTCTTGTGGGCTGATTGGCTGAAGGTGATAATTGTCTGTCTTTGGAACCAGAAAGTGCTATCTGATTGGCTGTTTCTGGATTCTGGCTTCCCTAGGTGACTCCTTGGCTCAATTGGCCAATTCCAGATGCTTTTTTTGATACATAATTGGGTTAGCAGCTTCCTGTGCGTGATGGGCAAACAGGGCCATGCTTGAGGACGCAGAAGAAGGAACAGACTCCTGGGTAGTGCTTGCAGAGGGGCCTGCAGATTGGGAATGACCATAGAGGGAGACTTCATTATTGGAAGACCCAGTATAGCCCTGTATGATTTCTTCAAGGCCAGGGAACAGCTTGTTTATTTGGTTGTTATCAAAAGAAGGCATAATAAATTTTTTATTAAGAATTAAACTCAAAAAGAGAAGTGTATATTTTAGTCAGCTTTATTGTTAAGTATGTTAAGAGGGTGAATATTATTATCTAAATTTTAGCTGTCCTAAAATAGAATAGGGTGATTTTTGAGAATGCCTATGATTCCTAAAAGAATTAGTACAAATCCACTTTAGATCCTTTGACATCCTTTTTGAGGCAACTGCCAGAATTAAATTATTCCACAAGTTAACTTACTGAATGTTGAAAATTTTTCAACATTCAGTAACTCAACATTGTTTTAGTATTTATCCATTGGAATTGGGAATTTCTAAAACTAAGCTAATTTTTCATAGTGAATTATTAAATCAGAATTGCAAAATTAAAAAGGAACAGGCATAATGTTGACACTATTTAAACAAATGCTTAATTTTAAGCCAAAAAACTAATATAATTTATTATGATAATGTAAGTTTCTTTTTACTTTTATATTAAGGTCAACTCCAGTAAGTAATATCTGGATGTCTACCCCAAATAAAAATCCATAAATTTCTTTATAAAATACACAATATTCTAAAAATAACTATTTTTTATATTTTATACTACTGTTTTTATTAAATATATAATTAATATAAGCATTGAACAAAGACATATGCTAACTTTCATAGTGCTCTTTGTACTATTAAGATATTTAATGTTATTTCAAACTCACTGGATAAACTATAGCTTATTTCCAGAAGTCTACTTAAGCCAAAACTCATATGTCAAAACTAGAAGTTAAACATGTATTTATAATGTCAACTTTGAGTCAAATTGACGCATCACCTAAATTGCAACAAAGGGGTTTGGCTAAGAAAATAAAGTGACATAGTTTAAGCAAGATTTAATAGGAGAGTTACTATAAAAGAACGCTAACTGCCTCCATGTGAAGCACCTTCACTGGTTTATTAGTAAAACACTGTCACTTAATAAAAAGCACACTATAATGGTATGATAATTCAGATCAAAGTACTCAGGGCTGTACTTTAGACTTCCCTCTACAATCCCTAAAATTTAGTTTTTATAAGTTACATATACAAATATTTAATTTTTTAAATTTAAAAATAATCAATTTTGGCCTTAAAAAACCAACTCTAGAAAATATTAACCAAGCTTTATAGGTGATTTACATAGTGTTTTTCAATTTTAATGCTGACTGCCAGTATGCTGACAGTCAAAATTAAAGCGTTTTTTATGCTGACAAACAAAATTAAATATTTTTGACTATTGTGACTACCAGAATGTTAACTTTTTGTTTAAAATGGGGGTTTTCTATTTTTTACTAATAAACTAGCTCTAAAATTACTTTCCGTACTTCTATAAACTATTCAATTAATAATAAAATTTAAAACAAGTGATTATTATTTAATTTTATTCATGTTTCATATGATTATTCTTACTTTATGAACTATACTCTAATTATTGTAGGACAAATCTTCCAAGAAGCCACCAAAGAATCCCAAGTCAATGTAGAAAGTGCCCAAAGCCTCTGGAAAGGCCCAAAGTCCCTACCCAACAAAATCCCATCCAAAGAGCCCTCAAAGAAACAGAAGACAAAGGATAAGACCCCATACCCTGAAAGCAAATAGCCCTCCCCTGACCCATTCTCTTCTCCAAGCTGGTACTATTTGAAAGGAGAAGATGTTCCACTAAACAAGCAAGCAAGGAAGAAAGAAAGAAAGAAGATACCAAGAGTCTAGAATCCCAGCCAAGCCCAGATGAATCAAGCTCAAAGGAATCAAGCCCCAAGGAAGCAAGCTCATCCCAGTCCAAGAAGCGCAAGAATCCGACTCCAGATAATTCCCCTCCACCACCCAAGGGATCTGCACCTCCATCCTCCTCATCAAGTATCAATAAATAAGATACTGATAATTGCCTGCCTGACTACCATCAAGCACCAATTGGCCCATGGAATCCCCTAAAGGTTCACAATATATGTAACAACAAAGGAGAGTTTAAGCTCCCAAAGAAGTTCCCTTGGTTTTTCCCTCTAATGTCTGTCAAAAGAGGTGCAAGTATAGTCTGTGAAGGCTCTGTTTTTGATTGCAACAATAAGAAGAGACAGGAGGAAGCAAGAATCTTGCGTGTGAAGATAGAAGCTATGCTGCCAGGATCAACATAAAAGGATGGGATAAAGTCACTAGTGAAAAAGGAGAGCACACATGCAATTCTCCAATCAATATTATTGAAAAGCTTCTAAAGTGGTACCTCTATCAAATGGTTCCAGTCTCAAAAGATGCCAAGGCTTCTTATCTAGCAGTTAAGGCTAGCACACACCTAAGTAATGATAACATGAAGCTCATCCCTGACTGCAACCAGTTAGTGAAGTACATATGTGACAAGCACCGTGATTCATTACCCCATAAGAAATCTGATATGGTACAAGGAGAGTTAGTCTTGACAGAGGAGTTAAAGATTTTCAATTGAGATGAGGTGTTCTTTTTACATGATAATGGGCCTAAAGCAGAGGCAAGAATTATATGCTATGATACACAACAGAACCTGGAGCAGTTAAGAGATTCAAAGACCTGGTTATGTGACATTACCTTTGCAGCATGCCCCGCCTTTTTTACCAATATTGGTTTTACATTCCCATATTGAAGGCAAGGTGCTCCCATTTGCCTACTTTCTGTTCCTGGGGCAACTTAAGAGATCTACACAAGGGCCTTTAAAATCCTTCAGGAGGGCATCAAAAACCTACCCAGTAATAAGAAGAGTAACCCTGGCCATAACACTAGAGCCAATTCAGATGACAATGAAAAGGATAAAGCCACTATTGCTGCAGAACAAGAAGCTTATGATAGAGCATTTGGCCCATTGATATAATCATGGACTAAGAAACTGCCCAGTATAACTCTTTTGTAAATAATTTTGATGGAGAGGACCAAGGGTGTTTTTACATTATCAACAGGCTGTCAATAGGCAACTAAAGGGTATACCTGAGCTCAGCACGCTCCACGGTCTAGATACATCAGGAAAGTGAAACTTCTTAATTCAGCAGTTTGTAGCATAAGACTTTGTAAAGCCAGAGCATACTGGACAAGCCTTTGACCTTCTATGACGGGATCCATATGCCAAGAAACATGAGGATGCCTTCTGCCCTTTCATTGAATAATACAAACCACAGTGGATTGGATGTAAGATCACTAAGCGCCAGAGCAAGACCAGAGCCAAAGTCAACTAGAACTGCTACCAGGAAGTTATTAAGGATGAGATGAAAACTAATTTATCTTTAGAGGGCTGACATAAGCATATCAAGTCTTCCTTTGGAATCAAGCCCAGATACAACACCTTCTACAAGCACCTCAAAGTCTAACAGGGAAAGACTGTTGAATCTATTGGAGATATTAAGAACCACCCATTCAAGAAGAAGAGAATCACCAAAGAGAAAAAAATATCAAGAGAAAATCAAGGACATTGTCAAGGCCAAACATGAGCTTTCAGAGATTGGGGAATACATCAATAAGATTGCCACAGTTCTTAATGGCAACCAGGTGATCACAGTCTAGCTTTTAGCTAAATTAGATTGGGTATGGTCTAATTTTGTATATAGTTCTTATATGTTTAATATAATATGTCTAAATAAATAGTTATTATAAATAGCTCATTAATGATTTATGATACTATTTTTATAAAATCAGTTAATTTTCTATTGATAGCTTGATGCCTTAGACTGTATTATATGGCCTATATTGGTATTTCAGTAGTAAATTATATGGTTTTTGTAGTTTTCAATATAGAAAACTTATATATTTCTGTTTCTGATTATTATATTTTCCTATTATATGTGATTTTTATGTAGTACTTTTTTATCTTTTTTATTTTATTTTTATAAACAGAAAAAAATATTTATAATAAAGATAGCTAATTTAATAGTGAATTATTTTTGAAGAGTATTTTTATGAATTTTTAAAAATGTTATGTATCATTTTTTATTGTCTTTTTTAAATCTATGTAGTCACATTACCCTAAAAATTATCTTGAAGCTCAATTTTTATTAAGTAAAATGTTCAGGAAACAGGTTTCTGCTTATTAAAAAAGTGTTGAAATTTAGTAGTCTGCATGAGTAAAAACTTAATTATGACTTTCAAATGCTGTCAACATTAAATTATTTTAAATTCTGATTATCAACGTATAGTAAGTCAACTTGTGGAATGAGTTAATTCTGGCGTTTGCCACTTACAGTATTTACGCTCAGCAGCTGATTAGCTGAATCCAGAGTTACGTCCACACTTGAAATCAACTATCAAGCTTAGCAAGTAACTGCTGGGAGCTTCTAGTATTAAATTAAGCTGTGTATTATTAATATGTTTAAATTATGGTATCTTCTCATATGTTCCTGGTACCTCACACATAGCTACTTGAGACTCCTTATTGGTTATCACCTTCAGGTGTACATGTTACAGCTCCTCTCATACTTCTATCCATTGATGGAACCCAATTTTTACTCCTCTCCTTTTCATAAGCCTCTTAAATAATTAATACTTAGTATTATTATTTAAGTAATTTAGCTTCTTTTATTTTATGTGTTCTAGCAATAAAGCTTGCTTCTTCTACATTTTCTTCTTGCGCTCATACTTATCTTAACACACCTTTAGAACCACAAAAGAAGTTTTATTCCTGTTATGGTTTCTAACCTTACTTCTGCTTCTTTTTCTTTCTCTGGAAAGACCAACCTGAACTAATTACTGGCGTAACTCTTCCCCTAACAAGTCCCACAAGGAGGAGTCTTTAGCCCATGGCTGGTTCAAGTATCCTTCAGCCATTGGGGAAGAAAGTTTAATTATGGCTGTGCTACCTATCTACCTCCTGAAGCTGATGTCTCTCTGGTTAGAACAAATGCTTCATTTTATCTATTGGTATATTTGGTGGGTTACTTCCTTGTGAAAAGGATTATCTTCCTGATGGGGATATTTGCCTTCCTAAAACAGTTTGGTCACTTGGCAATGTTTACAGTTCCTATTGGTTCTGTAATAGCAGGACTAAATCTAGGGGCCCTTGCCCACAAGATTGAGAGTTTATTCCCTTTCAAGTGGGTCCCTGACAATATTAGAAGATAATAGCTCTCATTATTGAGCATCACATCAAGAGAAACCACCAGAAGCTTTCCAGATGTATTGGCAGAGCAGAATAAGCGCCTAAAGCTTTGATGGAGGAAGTACCAGCCTTCCTGCACTCATTTTTGCAATTGGGGTTAGGGGTGAGGCAAAGCTTGTACATAATCTTTAAGGAGACAACTTTAACTGGAGAGCCAGTATTAAGGTTGGACTTAAATTATACCTTTTAGATGTATGCTTCAATTCTGGAAGTAGCCATGCCAAAAAGAGGGATGATATTAAATATATTTTGATTAGCATTAGCTCTTGTTTTTATTTGTTTATCATATAGCAAATGGAAGTTAACTTATTGTAGACAACTTAAAGCAGTAAAGTGATAGAGAAATTCTCAAATAAAGAATTTCAGTTGAACAGAATCAATGTATTTTTTACTTGGACAGGAGACTGACAGGCCAGAGACAGGTAAGGATGAGAAACTAAATCATCAGGATCCTTTTCAGGAGTAGGTGGCTTAAAGTTCTGAGTACTACCAGACTGTAGCCTGTACAGCACCTTTAAAATGAGATCAACCCCCAAGAAAGAGTACCACAATCATCATTACTGTCATACTAAGAGTCAGATTCACCGGAGATGTCAGGACATAAGTGGTGCATATTGGGTAGAGAATTATGTAGAGATTCATGAGGCATGAGTGATGGGTCATAATGGAGAGCCTTAGTATCTATGCTGACTCCTCTTTTTAATCCTCTTTAGAATTGTCTTTCTTATAGGAGAAAACTATAGAAACATTGGAGTTAGTGCAGAAGAGCAATTGATGGCCTCATTGACCATAATTATATCAATCCTGATGCTTAGGCTGATTACTATTCTTAGTTTCCAAAGCAAAGACTTTAGGTCTGAAAGATGAACTAGAAGTAGAGCCTCCCTACTGGTGTATGATAGCCCTGCATTTACCAAGAGCATGTACTTCAAGGTATTCCTTATATCCTACATGGTGAAAATAGCAGCTTGTTGTCCTTGTAAATGGAGAAATAATAAGGTGCTTTGTTCAAGAGCCTGGGGGTAGACTTAGAAGCCATTATTAATGGTGATTATCTGATTAGTAATTGAATTTTAGCCCTCTAGATAGAAATAATCTGTAAACTCACTTAGGTTCTCTTTAGTCTTCACTTTAAATAGAGAAATGCATAGTTTTTTATGCCCCTGGTTAGCTTGTTAGAAAATTCAGAAAACAGGATATCTTTTATATCAGCCCAAGTGTGAATAGCTAGTAACTCAGGAACCACAACCTCTTGTAACACATGAATAAGACTGGTGAGGATTTATTATATCTTTAAATTGGCTGTGGCATGTCTCATATAAGCCTTATATACAGCCAATAAATTATTTATAGTAAAACAAACATGATCAAACTTCTGAAAGAATAGGGGCTCAAAATTATTATTTTGTTGCTCAATAGTTTTTGCTTTGTACATAAATTTCAGCCTCAGTATCAGTTGTCATCTCCTCAGTACTGGTATGAATGAGCAGGAAGTCACAAACTATATCATTGAAGATACCCATTGTGACCGCACAACAGTCACCTTGGGTGTTTAGCTATAAAATTACTTGCAAGCGTTTAAATTCATGAGTTGTATTTTGGAATTATATATATAGTTTTTATGAATTCTCTTAATAGAAATGCTAGGAAAACCCTGTATCTATATATGAAGTTTAAAGTTCTCTGTAATTAATTAGGCCAACCTTAGTAATGCTGTGGGAAATTGCGCCATTAATGCTATTTTGATATGGCCTTCAAATAATGATATGTGTAAAGATTTGGTTGGGTTTGCTTTTGACTTTGAAAATTCATTGCCTTCCATAAATGGGACAAAATCTAATTCCACCCATTCCAGAATACTTTACCCTTCCTTGACTGATCCTGGTATGAGCTCAACCCAACGTGACCCCCTCTACCACTCTGTCTACCTATTGAGTGATCATTGACCCTTCTCTACTATTTAAGTAGAATTACTTCTCCTAATAAAGACAAGTTTATCCACATTTGTGTTGGCTTTAATAATCTTCAATCTTTTTCCTGTCCTTTTTGCCAAAAGGACTTTCTCTTCTTGTTTTCCAAGAAATTAATGTATGTACCCTTAAGTTTGCCCTGAAGGCTAACCCAAGGGTAGCTTCAAACCTCAAATATTTTGTTATAAAGATTTTCTGCTGTGTCCTCCTGGATGTCGTCCCCAGGAGCCAAACACAACAAAATGGTGCTCACTACAGGGGCTGCAAGCCCCTTGGTTACTTTTTTCCACTGTGCCTTCTCTGGTCCTTCTTCTCTTGTCTCTGAAGTACCCAAACCACCCAAAGTCTCTAGTCATCCACTTGAGAAAGATATCACCAATTCTTCCTCTACACCAATGGTAATGGTGTTATATCCTGGGCCTGTGTGGGCCCCCTTCCAGTTTTTCTCTCAATTATGATCAAGTTTGCGCCGCCACATGCTCCCTCCTTCACACAGGCACAGTGGCAATGCATACCATTCCTGGACTCCGCCCTGGCTATGCTTCTGAGGATCTGTACTCCTTCCTACTAGATTTTGGTCTCCTCCCCCGCTCTAATGAAGTCCATGTAAACTATTGGCATGCTGGTCAATCAATTTATCCAGCCTGCCTCAGTCCACCACCAATTAGTGTTAGGGTCACAGAACCAACTCCTGTCTGCTGTGGCCACTGCCGTCTCCAATAATCACGCACAGAACCTGGCATACCAAGAGTGATCCATAGCCTCTTTGCCTGTATTTACAATAACCAATGTGACTTGTTGGATTTTCAGAAATATCTGGATTTTTCCTTGAACTTGCTTTGTTCCTTGCTCCCATGATACATCAGGGATTGACTATGTGAACTAGACAACCATCAAGCTACGTGGCAAGGACAGATCAAATTGACTCTCTTCAAATATTGACAAGATTTTGAGACCTTGGTTGACAAACTCAATCAATTATGAGAGCAATAATTCTCAACTTGAGTTGGTTAGAGCCCACATTGATAATTGGGGTCAACAACTACACCAGAAGTACAGCTTGGATAAGGCTGCTCTAGGCAATACACTGTTCCAAGTTCAGAACTACGTTGATGACAGGGTAGCCTCAATTGAAATGACTCCCCCTACTCCTTCTGTTGAAATTCCATCTGCCTTTGAGGATATGGTTTAGGAAGCCATAGCTGAGCTCAAAGCCACTACCCAACTCCATGCAGCTGTTCACAATTTCCACCAGTTGATTCTGTTCCCAATCCCTGTATTGCCTCCTTGACAGACCAGCTAGCTATTATGTGTGATGAGATTGAGTATTTGTGCCAACACCTCTCCAACCAGGATGAGTTGTCCTCTGAATCTGAGGGCAAAGGAGAGGCTGAGGCCAGTGATGTTCCTGCCCCTACAGACCACAGATGCTGTCCTGGTTTGGAAAGGCAACCTTTTGTCAATTGTACCCTCACTTTAGATCACTTGGCAGTGGTGACCAATGATGTTGCAGATAGACAGGACACACTAGAAAGAGAAATGCAGACCCTTATCCGCTTGAAAGAAACAATGAATGAGCAGGTTACTCCTTTGACATCTCAGGCTACCGCTTTAGCCACCTGTGTTAATGGGATTGCAGGTACCTTGGCTGTTTAACAGATACAAGTTGATGAACTTGGAACTGTTGCCACTTCCGTCAGGGAATTTGGTGGTCAAACAGCTCTACTCTAGACACTTTAGAGGAGAGCCTACAGCTCTTATGGGCTAGAAAGGCTGCCGCAGAATCCAAGTTTGAAGGAAACCCCTACATCAATGTTCTCAATCAGGGTGATAACAGCCAGTCCACCTTGTTGTCCATTGATCCCAATTACAAGCCCACCTATAAGCAGATCTTTGATTTTAAGACCTCTACTATTTCTGCTTTCTTGACTATCTACAAAACTGCAATGCAAAGGGCCACAGATGATCTTAAAAAAGAGCATATTATTACCTGTCTGCATCTCACTTACCAAGAAGTAGTTGTCCCCAAACTCACCTCCATTGTCACTTGGGAAGATATGAAACACCTGCTTATTGAGGAATTTGGAGGGAATCTCAGTTTAAAGGTTAAGAAAGATGCTTTTATGAATATTGCTTTTAAACCCAAAGAACCTCTGTCCAAGTTTGCTGATTGTTTCTATATTGAGGGGCAACAACTCATCACCAGTCTACAATTGATCCCCCGGGAAGTGTATACTGCATGATCTAATGTGTTGAAGGTGAATCAACTCCTGTGTCTCCACTTCAAGGCCCATAAGACATCCCTCACTTCTATGAAGATTATCAAGAACCTCCTGCAAAATATGCATTTGACTCATGGGGAAACTGTGTCCATAAGAATAAGGCTGATAGCGCCAGAACTACTTCTTGCACTCCACACATCATGACTCTTGGTTCTAATGGGCAATCCAAACATCAATGATGTCACAATTGTGGTCAAATTGGACACCACTTGCAAACCTGCACCAACCCCCACAAGAGGGATATGATCCCAAAGAGCAGGTGGGAAAAGAGAAGTCAGCTTAGAGGCAGAGATGCTCTCTTATGACCAATCTCCCCCATCTCCTCCTTATCCTCCCTCTGACAAAGAATCTGATCCTTTGTCTGGCCCTACTATCCTTCACCTCTTCCACAATCTGCCAAGCAACTCTGAGCCCAAAGATTCTGACTGTGTTGATTTGGATAATTATGGTTACTCAGTGCTAGCTGTCCCTGAGACTGTGTTGGTCCCTTGCAAGCTTTGTTCAGGGAAGACCACAACTACATCTTGCCTACCTCCAGCCAAAGATAAAGCCATGATGGCTCACCCTTTCCTTGCACAAGTTCATTGACCCCCTGTCTTAATGGAATCCTCAGAAGAGGCTGCTGAGCTAGCCAGGGCACTCTTCCAAAATGTTACTGTATCCCTCCCTTTAAAAATTGTATACAATTAAATTCCTGCCTTGAAGTATATGTTGGCAAATTGGGAAAAGGAACTGAAAGCAGCACAAGACGTTCTGGCTGTCTTGTCATCCTTTGGAAAAGACACCACCTGTGTAGAGGTATCCATCCAGAAGGTTAAAATTAAGTCCATTGTTGCAACTGAACCAATGAGAGCTATGTATTTGGAATTGGGGAAGGCAACAGTCCAATGGAAAGGACAGAGTAATAAGAACAAGGTATTGTTTATTATAGAATATTGTGATTAATATACCATATGGGGAAAGCCACAAGGCCACAAGGGAGTGACATAGTGAGAATCTTCATGTAAGGTTTGAAGCCAAGGAATAACTTGTGCGGGGATCAGCAGGTCAAATTGGTAACACTCCTAATAAGGATGAAGTACCCGCCATTTGATATTGCCACAGATTAACACATGTTGTTAGACACGTCAAGGGGTGACTCATCAAGCGCCCCCTGTATATCATGAGATATGTTAGCAGGAAAGTCTGGAAACTCAGTTGCAACACCCCCTTGCCCACTGCTTGTTGTCAGACACCAAGACCAGAGTCTGTGGAAGGTCTGGGAAGGTCTGCACAAACAGCCTTTGTATTGAGATGGCGCGGCAGGGGCGCAAGCAATTGTGGTGAAGCTTCTTGGTATTTCCATGGGCATCTTTGTGTTAATAGGTATGATTGTCATAGATAGTGGCTATCTTGAAGGGCCCTAGGTGATTGGGCTCTAACTTGGCAGAATTGGGATTGAGGGTGTAGACAGGATCACCTACGGCGTACGAGGCTTTGAGGTGCTTTGTCCCTCCTTCAATTTGCTTGTGTTCTATCTCCCGGGCTTTGGCACGCCATTGGTCTAGTGATGTGGCTGTCACTAGGGGAGGATTTTCAGGAACTCTGGAACTTAACTTTCCCTGTTCAACTCCTGTCAAACTGCCAGGTGTCCCAAAGGCCAGGGTGCTGGGGCTGAACCCTGTGCCCCTGTTGATTCTTGCTTGTAGGATAAGTAGAGCGGTAGGCAGGTGTTCAGTCCATGCGGTGTTGGGGTGCTCTTGTGAGAGTTTGGCAATCAGTTGAACCAGTGAGCCATTTAGCTGTTCTACTCGCTCATTGGCTTGCAGATGGTAGGGGGATGTAACTATACATTGGAGTGTGTTCTTGGTTGCAATATGCCTTCATGACATTCCCAACAAGTTTGGGGCCGCCATCTGTGATGAGACGTTAGGGTTGCCCAAAGCAGGCCACAATTTCTTTGCCAATGAAGCGGGTGATGGTGGTGGCAATGTGGTTAGTTATTGCCCAGGCCACTGGCTAGCAAGTGAAGTAGTTGATGGCAGTGATAATTTACTTCTTCCCCAGTCTGTCTTTGGGGAGTGGCCCCACAATGTCAAGGGCCCACTGCTCAAAGGGTTCCATGGCCTTGATGGGCAGGACAGACTTTGGGGGTGCAGGTTTGGATGTGTTCTTTTTGCACAGCACGCACGTTTCAAGGAGGTCCAAGATGTCTTGGCGCATGCACGGCCATCAAACCTTCTGTTTCATGATCTCAAAGAGGTTACGCCCCCTGATGTGACCCAGGGTTTGGTGGTAGTGCAATAATGTGTCCCCTTGTTGCGTGGTGGGAATGTAAGGCGTCTTTTCACCTGTCTCTTCCCAACAACAGATGTTACCAGCATTGGTGGTGAACTGAATTTCATTGTCCTTCAATTTGGAGATGGTTGCCAAGTTAAGGCCTTTGTAGCAGGTTGCCTCAGGGCAGAGGTAGAGCATGGGCCAATCTGGGTCCAAACCATTGTCCCCAGTGATAGACACTATGTAGAGTTGTGAGAGGGCGTCAGCTGTGACAAGTTCCTTCCCAGGATTGTACTTAATGCGCAACTGGTAAGGGGATAGACGCTCAACCCAACCTGCTTGGCGGTGTATCAAGTGGGACTGCGTGTTGAAGTACTGAAGTGACTTGTGGTCCGTCAGAACGTGGGATGGGAAGGTAGCTCCTTCCAGGTAACAGCCCCACTTCTCAACACAATGTACAATGGCCGCCAGCTCCTTGTTGTAGATGGGATAACATTGTTCCAAATTGGTAAGCTTCCTGGATTCATATGCCACAGGGAGAAAGACACCATTGTCAGTTTCTACCCTTAGCACGCCCCCTATGGCCCTGTCAGAGGCATCTTTCTTGAGTTTGTATTGACAGTTTCAATTGTGAATCTGCAGTATTAGTGCTGTTGTGAGTCTTTGCTTCAATGTCTTGAAGGCTCAATCTCTGACAGGGGTCCAATGAAAGCGCTGCTTGGTATTGAGGAGCTCAGTGAGAGGTGCAATTAGTTCCTGCAATCGGGATGAATTTGTGTACATAGGCAACCATGCCCAAGAATGTCCGCACCTGGCCCACATCAGTGGGAGGCAGCATGCTAGTGATTGCCTTAATTTTGGCAGGGTTGGGTTTTATCCCTTGGGCAGAGATGGTGTGCCCAAGGAATAGCAGCTCTGACTTGAGGGACTTGCATTTGGAGGGTTTGGCTTTTAGCTGGTTTCTCCAATGGGTTTCAAGGACAGCACGGAGGTGTTGGAGGTGTGTGGTTTGATCTTGACTGAAGACAATAATGTCATCAAGGTACACAACCACACTTTTTCCAATAAGTTCCTCAAATGCTTTGTTCATAAACATGGTAAAGGTGGAAGGAGTGTTGGCCATTCCAAAGTTCATGATCCAACACTCAAACAACCTGTAGCGCGTACAAAAGGCAGTTTTTGCCTCATCCCCTGGTGCAATGCAGACCTGGTTGTACCCTGCAGTGAGATCAATCTTGCTAAAGACCTTCACACCTGCAAGTGTATCAAACAGGTTGTCAATCAGCGGCAGGGGGTACTTATTCTTGACTGTCACCTCATTTAGAGCGCAATAGTCTGTGACCAGGCAAAGAGACCCATCCTTCTTGGCTACAAAGAAGACAGCTGCCCTGTATGGAGAGAGCAAGGGGCAAATGAAGCCCTTATCAAGCACGTCCACAAGGTGTTGGTGGAGGGTCTCATCTTGCTTTGGTGTGAGACAGTATAATGGTTGTGCTTTAGGTAACAACCCTTGGAGTTGTACAGTGTGCTGGATCTCCTGGGGAGGAGCTAGTTGTTTGAGTGTCTTGCTGAATATATCCTTGTACTCCTTGAGGAGTGCAGCAAGCGCTGGTGGTGGTGAGGAGGTCAAGGAAGGGACTGTAGATGGTTCTGCACAGACAACTTTGACAGAACATTGGTTAAAGTCTAGTTTCCCCCCATTGAAGTCATACAAGCCTGTCTCTGTTATCCTAACAAACACAGTATCATGCAGTAACTTGCTCATTTCCATGGGGTATATCTGAAATCCCACCCCATTTCTATTAAGGGTGATGACAGAGGTATCCCAGTCAATGTAGGGATGGTTATGCCAAAGCCAGTTGAGGCCAGCAATAACGTTGTGGCTGAGCCCTGCCATGATTGTCCCAGAGAGCTTAACCTGGATGTTCCCCATTCTCACATAAAAGGGTGCCATCTTGTGGGTGATGGTAACTCTGTGGAAGTCAGCTACTTGTATTGCTTTGAACCTGCTGGGCACTTGGTCTAATTGCTGAGAGTCAGGGAAAGCCTGGTCTACCATAGTGTGGTTGGCCCCGGTATCTACTAGTAATTTGTGGGTGTTCCCATGGAAACAGAAGGGATAGGACAAGTGTGTTACTTTATTTGAGGAGTGACTTGCTTGCAATATGGGGTTGTCACCGTGGACTTGAAAGTTGTCCAGGGTTTGACTTCATGGATGTTGTAGTTGCAGGGGTTCTTTGCGAGCAAGGATTGAGAGGATGGGTCAGGTGGGGTTGTAGGGCCTCTCCTTGATACAACCCCCAGGCTTTTCCCTGCTCCTTGATCTGTTCTAGCTGGAGCTCCCCCCTCATGGGGGTGTTTAGTCACATTATCCTGCTGACAGGGCTGGCGGCAGCCCACTTGCTTGTGGCCATTATCAGATGTTGTACAAGGTTGGGATGGAGCGTCACTGGTACGGCAGAAGCCCATTGAGGCCTGGGTTTTAGCCTCCACAATGGCCTTGTTGCAGTCATCAACAGAGGTGCAGCAACCTACAGGGACCCACTTGCAGATATGGGGTTTTAACCCATTGATGATGAGAGTGAGTAGCATTGCATTTCTGTTGGTCACAGCTTTGGAAGCGGCAGCAAGGGCTTGTTGCCAGGCGGCAAGGTACTCAGGAATGGAACCAGTTTGTTTGATTGCTAGAAGAGGAGTCCCACAACAATGGGGGAGAAGGTTTTGCTGTAGCGGGCTTGGTGGCGTCTCAGAATGCCTCCCAAGTAACGTCAAGTTCCTGACTGGCCCAGTTGGTGAAACACACAGCGACAGGCCCTGTGAGGCGCCCAGATGCAGTGGCAACCCACATGGGCTCAGGAACCTGACAGATAAGGAGGCGGGTTTCAGTAGACTGGAGCCAACTGACAATGTTAGCCCCTTCAACGCCCCCTGAAAAGGGTTCTAGCTGAAGGTTGAGCATGTGTTGGGACAGGTCTGACTGGGGCAGGGTGACGCTGGTGTCACCCTGCCTGAGGCGGAGACAATTATATACGCTTGTAGGTACCAGTTGATCTTGGTAAGTGACATATCCTTTGGGGATGTCCCCCACGGGGATTTGCAGGAAGGTTTCTTGATGGGGAGTAGCCATACAGCCTGTACTTCATCCTTTCTTAGGGGATTTTGTTTTAGGTAGGTTGTTAACCTACTGCTGCTACCACTGTTGCAACTGAACCAATGGGAATTAAGTATTTGGAATTTTGGGAAGACAACAGTCCAATAGAAAGGACAGGATAATAAGAATTAGGTATTGTTTATTGTGGGTTTTGTGATTAATATACCATATGGGGAAAGCCACAAAGCCACAAGGGAGTGGCATAGTGGAAAGTTCCATGTAAGGTTCAAAGCGGAGGAATAACTTGTGTGGGAACCAGCAAGTTGAATTGGTAGCGCTCCTAATTAGGATGAAGTATCTGCCATTTGATTTGCCATCAGATTAATCCATGCCGTTAGATATGCTAGCAGGCAAGTCTGGAAACTTGGTTTCAACAGTAACTTATTAAAACAGATTATGTTTATTTTAGAGAGCCATTAACGCTTAGCACAAATATTGATACATAGTGCATTTTACAGCCTGTATATTTACCTAATGGTAATAATTCTATAAACTTTTAAGTTAGATTTTGCAAGGTAATAATAATATAATGTGTTAATAAATTACTGTTCTGTTGCAATTGAACCAATAAGAGTTCAGAACTTGGAATTGGGGAAGACAACAGTCCAATAGGAAAGGACAGAATAATAAGAATAAGGTGCCGTTTATTGTAGAATATTGTGATTAATATACTATATGGGGAAGCCACAAGGCCACAAGGGGGTGGCATAGTGGAAAGTTCCACTTAAGGTTTGGAGCCAAGGAATAACTCATGCGGGGATCAGCAGGTTGAATTGGCAACACTCCTAATTAGGATGAAGTACCCGCCATTTGACATTGCCATCAGATTAATCCATAACATTAGACTTGTCAAGGGGCGACTCATCAAGCGCCCCCTGTGTATTGTAAGATACTTTAGCAGGCAAGCCTAGAAACTTGGTTGCAACACCCCCCTTGCCCCCTGTTTGTTGTCAGACACCAGGACTGGAGTCTGCGGAAGGTCTGAGAAGGTCTGCACAAACAATTTTTGTGTGGGAATGGCGCGGCAGGGGCGCAAGTGGTCATGGTGAAGCTTCTTGGTATTTCCTTGGGCATCATCAAGTTGGTAGGTGTAGTTGTCATAGACTGCAACTACCTTGAAAGGTCCTAGGTGGCTGGGTTCTAATTTGCAGAATTGGGATTGAGGGTATAGACAGGGTCACCTATGGTGTATCTAGCTTTGAGGTGTTTTGTCCCTCCCGCAATCTGCTTGTGTTTGATCTCTCAGGCTTTGGCACGCCATTGGTCTAGGGAGGGAGTTGGCACCAAGGGGGGCTTGTCGGGAACCTTGGACCGTAGTTTCCCCAGTTCAACCCTGGTCAGACTGTCAGGTGTTCCAAAGGCCAGGGTGCTAGGGCTGAACCCAGTGCCCCTGTTGATTCTTGCTTGCAGGATCAGTAGGGCAGTGGGAAGATGTCCAGTCCATACAGTGTTAGGGTGCTCTTGTGAGAGTTTGGCAATCAGTTGAACCAGGGAGCTGTTTAACTGTTCCACAAGGCCATTGGCTTGCGGGTGGTAAGGAGTTGTGACTATATGCTGGAGCACGTTCTTGACACAGTATGCCTTCACAACGTGTCCAACAAGTTTGGGTCCACCATCTGTGATGAGACGCTTGGGTTGCCCAAAGCAAGCCATAATCTCCTTGCTAATAAAACGGCTAATGGTGGTGATGGTATGGTTGGTTGTTGTCCAAGCCACTGGCCAACAAGTGAAGTAGTTGATAGCATTGATAATATACTTCTTACCCAGTCTGTCTTTGGGGAGCGGCCCCACAACTTTGAGAGCCCACTGCTCAAAGGGTTTCATAGCCTTGATGGGTAGGACAGACTTGGGAGGTGCAGGTTTGAATGTATTCTTCTCACACAACACACACGTCTCAAGGAGGTCCAAGATGTCTTGATGCATGCGCAGCCACCAAACCTTTTGTTTCATAATCTTGAATAGGTTACACCCTCTGATGTGACCCAAGGTTAGGTGGTAGTGCAAGATGGTGTCCTGCGTTGTGTGGTGAGAAAGTAAGGCGTCATCTCACCTGTCTCTCCCTGGCGGCAGACGTTTCCAGCATCAATGGTGAACTGACTTTTGTTGTCCTTCAGTTTGGAGATGGTGACCAAGTTAAGGCCCTTGTAGCAGGTTGCCTCAGGGCGCAGGTAGAGCATGGGCCAGCCTGGGTTGGACCTGTTGTCCCCAGTGATGGACACTAAATAGACTTGTGAAAGAGAGTCGGCTGTGACAAGTTCCTTTCCAGGCTTGTATTCTATGTGTAATTGATAGGGGGATAGACACTCAACCCATCCTGCCTGGCGGTGTGTCAAATGAGACTGTGTGTTGAAGTATTGGAGTGACTTATGGTCCGTCAGAACGTGGGGTGGGAAGATCTCACCTTCCAAGCGTTGCAACCGGGCTTCCAGCCTTGCCTGCTAACATATCTTACAATACACAGGGGGCGCTCAATGAGTTGCCCCTTGACATGTCTAATGTTATGGATTAATCTGATGGCAATGTTGAATGTCAGGTACTTCATCCTAATTAGGTGTGTTGCCAATTTGACCTGCTGATCTTGCACAGGTTATTCCTTGGCTCTAAACCCTACATGGAACTCCCCACTATGCCACCCCCTTGTGGCCTTGTGGCTTCCCCATTTAATATATTAATCACAATATTCTACAATAAACAATACCTTATTCTTATTATTCTGTCTTTTCCTATTGGAATGTTATCTTCCCCAATTCCAAGTACTGAACTCTCATTGGTTTAGTTGCAACACAAGTAACAGTGCCACTTCTCAATGCAGTGTACAATGGCTGCCAGCTCTTTATCATGGATGGGATAATGTTGTTACAAGTCAGTGAGCTTCTTGGACTCATATGCTACAGGAAGGAAGACGCCATCGTCAGTTTCCACCTTTAGCGCGCCCCCTATGGCCCTGTCAGAGGCGTCAGTATCAAGTTTGTACTGCCGGTTTTGGTTGGGGAACTGCAGTACTGGTGCTGTTGTGAGCCTTTGCTTCAACGTCTCAAAGGCTTGATCTCTGGCAGAGGTCCAATGGAAGCGCTGTTTGGTATTGAGGAGCTCGGTGAGAGGTGCAATTAGTTCCCTGCAATTGGGGATGAATTTGCGTACATAGGCAACCATGCCCAAGAATGTCTGCACCTGGCCCACATCAGTGGGGGGCGGCATGCTAGTGATTGCCTTGCTTTTGGCAGGGTTGGGCTTTATCCCTTGGGCAGAGATGGTGTGCCCAAGGAATAGTAACTCTGACTTGAGTAAATCACATTTGGAGGGTTTAGCTTTCAGCTGGTTTTTCCAAATGGTGACAAGGACAGTGCAGAGGTGTTGGAGGTGTGTGGTTGATCTTGACTGAAGACAATAATGTTGTCAAGGTACACAATCACGCACTTTCCAATCAGTTCCTCAAAGTCTTTGTTTATCAATATGGCAAAGGTGGAGGGAGTGTTGGTCATTCCAAAGTTCATGACACGACACTTGAATGACCCATAGTGTGTGCGGAAGGCAGCTTTTGCCTCATCCCCTGGTGCAATGCAGACCTGGTTGTACCCCACAGTGAGATTGATCTTGCTAAAGACCTTTGCGCCTGCAAGTGTATCAAACAGGCTGTCAATCAGCGGCAGGGGGTATTTATTTTTAACTGTCACCTCATTTAGGGCGCGGTAGTCTGTGACCAGGCAAATGGACCTGTCCTTCTTGGCTACAAAGAAGACCGCCACCCTGTATGGAGAGAGCAAGGGGCAAATGAAGCCCTTATCAAGCGCGTCCACAGGGTGCTGGCGGATGGTTTCATCTTCCTTTGGTGTGAGACAGTATAATGGTTGTGCTTTAGGTAACAATCCTTGAAGTTGTACGGCGTGCTGGATCTCCTGGGGTGGAGCTAGTTGTTTGAGTGTTTCACTGAATACGTCCTTGTACTCCTCAAGAAGTGCAGCTAGCGCTGGTGGTGGTGATGTTGACAAGGGATAAACTTCAGATGATTTTGCAAAGATAACTTTGACTGAACATTGGTTAAAGTCTAGTTTCCCCCCTTGAAGTTGTATGAACCTGTCTCTGTTATCCTGACAAACACAGTGTCATGTAGTAGCTTGTTCATTTCCACGGGGTATATCTGGAACCCCACCCCATTTCTATTGAGGATGATGACAGAGGTATCCCAGTCAATGTAGGGGCAATTATGCTGGAGCCAGTCAAGACCAGCAATTACGTTGTGGCTGAGGCCTGCCATAATTGGCCCAGAGAGCTTAACCTGGACGTTCCCCATTCTTACGGAGAAGGGTACCGTCTTGTGGGTGATGGCCACTCTGCGGGAGTCAGCTACATGTACTGCTTTGAATCTGCTGGGTACCTGGTCTAATTGTTGGGATTCAGCAAACGTCTGATCTACCATGGTGTGACAGCCCCGGTATCTACCAGTAACTTGTGGGTGTTCCCACGGAAGCAGAAGTGTGGTGATCCACATGTGTGAGGTTTTCAGGCGAGGGTGAATTTGGCTTCAAATAAAGACAATATGCTAAAGAATGATAATATGTGGACAGATAGCAACGTTGTAAAACTAGTAGGTAACATAGATCTGCTAGGGGTAAGTGAGGTAAGCCTAGTAGGTAACGTGGTCTAAAGGAAAAGTGAGGTAACCCTAGTAGGTAACATGGTCTACTAGGGTAAGTCAGGGGAGCCTAGTAGGTAACATGGTCTACTAAGGTAAGTAAGGCCTGGCTGGTAGGTAACAAAGGACTACCAGAGGCAGTTGTTGCCTCCACCCAGCAGAAGATGTTGGCTGCTTTGGGCTATAGTACTTCACCTAGCAGGGTGGAGACTGAAATAGCAAACAAGAACTTTGTCTGTCTGGGGGGAGAGTAAGTTTGGACTCCTGGCAGGTAACGCAGGCTGCCAGGGAGGGGAAGAGCTCTGAGGGCTCAATGTACCCTATTACACTTGCAGGAGGTCTGTGAGCAAGCACCCTGCCTAACGGACTGGCAGGGTGTCCTTGTTTATGCCCCCATGGGAGCTTTGGGGAAACCCAAAGTGAGCATTGGAGGGTGAGGCATGCTCAGAGGTGTCACCAAGGTGGCTTGCTTGGGGAAGCAAGCTGCAGAACTTGGTGTGATCAGGCCTCTGGGAAGTAGAGCTGATTACTCTGCAACTGAAAGCCCAGATTTCATCACCTGGGTGAGTAAAGACAACACATAGACATAGATTTATGGTTGAATGGCCTAAGTGGATTGCCACTTGCAAGGGCCCAGTCAAACGCCAGTTCAATGTAGACTCATGCCTAGGTCTACAAGTTCTGGTAACAGGGGCTGAGATAAAGAACCAAGGTGGTTCACGGAATTAGCAGAGAAAACTAGCAAGAGGGACTGTTTGGTCACAGTGAAGGCTGGTTGATGAACTTTTAATTCATATTGAATGGAATGAACCAAGATGTTTTGGTGTGTTAAAGGAACAAATGAGGTTCCTAGTGAGGATTTGGTGTAGAACTGGTTAAGGATAAACAGAAGGACAAGAAGGCAGGATAAAGGACTAGCAGATCATGGTGTAGGATGGCAAAAAGGACCAGAAGTTGGTGCTGAAGAACTGAAGAGCTGAGAGGATGACCTAGCTGGACTGAATACAGAGGCTGGAAGAGTTGGTTTAGTGACTTTTGAGAAGAAATTTGGATATAAAGAAGCAGTTAAAGAATTATTGAATACTGCCTGATTATGATTAAAAAAGGATTAAAAATCATATATAAAGAAAAAGAATGAGGAGGGAAAATAACCTATAGTTTATTAGAACTATATGTTATTTTTAGGAAAAAAGATGAAAGGTAAAAATGACCAGAAAGAAGCTGAAAGAAGAACAGAGAAACTGTGAGAGCAAAAGAGCAAATTTTGCCAAGAACAACTAGGGGAGCAAAAGGACGAGCAACAGGCAGGTTCAGGGATGCAAAACGTTGACAGAAACACAGAGAAACGCGGAGAAACGTTGAAAAATTGAAGGATCAAAAATTGCCTAAGTAAAACATATGTGGAAGCGCTCGAGATTTGCTGGGGAAACGTGACAGGAATTACGGCAAAACCATTTGAAACGCAGAGCAGTGGTTTAACCGGAGCAGGGCAGCTTGGAGTTTAAACCAGGGTCAGGAACGGGTCATCCGGATAAACTGTTTTGGCAAAACTGTTGAAGTGAGGCGTTTGATTGGCTGTGACCTGGAGCTTACTTGATCAGGTTTTTAAGGGCTTTAACTTGAGAGTTAAAGCCTAAAAAATGGGGAGCAGAAGCAGAAAATTCAGGACTTTTATTGGCTGAAGTAAGTTTGAAAGTTTAATATATTATAGAAGAAGAAAAACAGGATAGTTTAAGCTTTAAAGAACCAGAGTTTTAAGAGAGGATTTTGGTCTGAAACAAGGGGCTATAAAAGGGAGAGCTATCTGAGACTCTTCAGATACTGGATTAAGTGGATTACAAAGGCCACCAAAGCTACAGAAGGAGCAGGAGACCAAGGATAGAAAGCCAGAGCCAAGTCAGACCACAGGAGCTTAAGATTAAGACAACAGAGCCCAAAACCAAAGTGCCGGGGCCTAAGACCAAAGCAAAGGAGCCCAAGAACAAGGAGCAGGAGCCAAAGACCAAGTACAAGGAGTCCAAGATATTGTTAAAGGACTCCAAGTTTTGACACAAACCCTTTCTTATTCCCTACCCAAAGGTGATATTTCAGAAGGTTTCTAAGGGGATCTTCCTTCTGACAGAGAATAAAGCGCCTATTATGGCCCCTATCTGATTTTCCCGTGTGAAAAGAGTATATAAGTCCCATGAGTCAATTTCCCCATATTTTCTACTCTAGCCCAGGGGATGAGGAATCATACCGCCTAGGGTGCAGGAAGTTTGCCTCTAGTAAATCCGCCCAGGAAGAGTGGGAGAAGGTGACCAGGCATTTAGAGATGTCAAATAGAGGAAGAGAGTTCATTAGAGAAGAGTTTGCAAGACTACTCCAGGATTGGTATTGGCCTACAGGCAGGCTGGCGCCTGCTGAAGTCCAGGTATACAGTGGAGATGCTTGCTTGGTAATTGAAAAGGTACTTGAGGAGTTTGTCCTTATGCAAGCCAAGTAAAAGCTTCTCACCAACCCTTCACCCCTGTTGGAGAATGACAACTCCTCCAAGCTGGTCCCTGGCTACGACCCAGGACACACTATGGGGATTGGTGACAAGGAACCCCACAGGAAGGGATAGGACAAGTGTGTTACTTTATTTGAGGAATGGGCGGCTTGCAACACGGGGTCATTGCTATGGACCTGAAGGACGTCCAGAGTTTCAACCTTGTGAAGATTGCAGTTGTGGGAGTTCTTTGTAAGCAAGGGCTGAGAGGGCAGGTTGGTCAGGGTTGTAAGGCCTCTTGTTGTTACAACCCCCAGGCTTTTCCCTGGTCCTCAATTAGCGCTAGCTGAGCTCCCCCCTTGCGGGGGCGTTTAGTTGCACTTTCTTGTTGGCAAGGTTGGCGACGGCCCACTTGACCTTGGCCATTGTTAGGTGCAGGACGTGGTTGGGGTGGAGCATTTTTGGTGCGGCAGAAGCCCATTGAAGCCTGGTTACTAGCCTCTACAATGGCTTTATAACAGTTGTCAATAGAGGTGCAGCAGCCAACGGGGACCCACTTGCATATATGGGGTTTTAACTCATTAACAATGAGAGTGAGCAACATGGCATTCCCATTGGTCACAGCTTCAGGGGCGGCAGCAAAGGGCTTGTTGCCAAGCGGCAAGATACTTGGGGACAGAACCAGTCTGCTTGATGGCTAGGAGGGGAGTCCCCAAGACAATGGGAGAGAAAGTTTCACTATATCAGGATTTGGCGGCGTCTCAAAATGTTGCCCAGGTGACGTCAAACTCCTGGCTGGCCCAGTTGGTGAACCACACAGCAGCAGGCCCTGTAAGGCGGCCAGATGCTGTGGCAACCCACATGGACTCTGGGACCTGACATATACAAAGGCGTGTTTTGGTGGACTGGAGCCAACTGAAAATGTCAGCCCCTTTGACACCGCCAGTGAAGGACTTTAGTTGGAGGTTGAGCATACTTTGCGACAGATCCAACTGTGGCAGGGTGACGCTAGCGTCACGCTACCCGAGGCAGAGCCAATTGTATACACTGGTAAGAACTAGCTGATCTTGATAGATGACATAACCTTTGGGAATGTCCCCCTCAGGGATTAGAAGGAATGTCTCTTGTTGTGGAGTAGCCATGCGGCTTGTACTCTGTCTTTTCTTGGGGGGATTTTGTTTTTGAGATAGGTTGTGAACCTACCTGTTCTACCACTGTTGCAACTGAACCAATGAGAGTTCAGTACTTGGAATAGGGGAAGACAACAGTCCAATAGGAAAGGACAGAATAATAAGAATAAGGTGCTGTTTATTGTAGAATATTGTGATTAATATACTATATGGGGAAGCCACAAGGCCACAAGGGGGTGGCATAGTAGAAAGTTACTTAAGGTTCAGAGCCAAGGAATAACTTGTGTGGGGATCAGCAGGTCAAATTTTCAACACTCCTAATTAGGATGAAGTACCCAACATTTGACATTGCCATCAGATTAATCCATAACGTTAGACTTGTCAAGGGGCAACTCATCAAGCGCCCCCTGTGTATTGTAAGATATGTTAGTAGGCAAGTCTAGAAACTTGGTTGCAACAGTTCATTGTCATTAATTGGCTGATTTTCTTTGCTGTGGCAATTGTGCATTTTCTGATATTTACACACTAGTATCCAATTGGTTGGTTTCACATCAAATAACACAGGCAATTGGAAATCAAGCCGCCACCCCAAGACCAGATGTGGTTGGGGTGGCAACTTGATTTCCTATTGCCTGTGCAATTGGATGTGAAACCAACCAATTGGATACTAGTGTGTAAATATCAGAAAGGGCACAATTTTCATAGCAAATAAAACCAGCCAATTATTGGTAATAAACAGTAATTTATTAACACATAGCATTATTATTACCTCGCAAAATCCAACTAAAAAGTTTATAGAATTATTACCAATAGGTAAATATACAGGCTGTAAAATGCACTATGTATCAATATTTGTACTAAGCATAAATAGCTCTCTAATGTAAACACAGTCCATCTCATTAAATTATAATGGAAAAGGCCAAGTTTACAATGGATTTTATTAAACAAAATTCATTGAGTTATGCACATAATATCAAAATATCAATAGTTGATATCTAATTGCAATATTCTAATGCAATATTTACGTTTATTGTCTTTAATTTAGTAATGATGATGAAAAATAATCACGTGTTGAAGGTAGTACTATAAACCCAGTTTTTTATGTAATTAAAACAAAATGTCAAATATATATAACTTAATAAACAAATTAGAGTCAGCCCTCTAAAAGGTTGTTGAGCTTGAATACAACATAAGGGAAATTGTGGTAAATCAACTGGGAAATGAGGGAAGAGCCTTGGTCCAGAAAAATGAAACTGCAAAAATTAGCCTGGGAACAATAGTTAATGAAGAACACAAGGAAATAATTTTAAATCTTCAAAAGGAATTACTCAAGTGGTTAGATTTCAAAAGTGAAAGTTACAACTCATGGGAATTTGCAAAAACCAATAGAAAGAATAATCAAAAAATCAAACTAATTGAAGGTAATGAAATCCCACATGAAATAAACACAAATGAAAAGGAAACCAACTAAATGGAAACAGAAAAAAACAAAACTCAGTCAAGAAGCAGGAGCGCTTCAAGAAATACAGAAATTTCATCAAATAAAAAACAAGAAGAAACACAAGTTGCAAGAAAGATAAGAAAAATTAAGCCTAGGAAAATTAATAAAGAGCAGCCAAGGCTCATGAAGTTTGCTGAGGTGGCGCCTGTGGCTGAGGGGGCCACAGGGGAAACAATTAGTAAGTTTTTTTATGTTTTATTTATATTTATTTTAGTCATCACCAGGAATGGGGACAAGGTTGCAAAAGTGGCAGCTTTTACGCTGAGTTGGCTCTACGGGGGTTAACAATCACTGGTAGCCCCTGTAAAGCAAATAAATAAAAACCAAATACATAAAATAATTCAACAGAATATGAATAAGTTTTCAAATATCAAAGCTAAAGATAGGGAATATTTACCACCTGTGGGATGCTTGCTTTGGTTAAGGCAAACATACAAAATAGGATCAAAGATCAACTTCAAAGAAATGAATGAAATTCTCGGGGATGTCAAGCTAAACTTCAATGAATATATATATGAAAGCATTCAATGATTCCCATTTTCAAACATCAACAAATATGAAAAAAAAAACTTAATAAAAACCGACTTTCAAATAGGAACTGAATATCTAAAAACTGAAATTTCTAATGAAGTATTCAAGGCATTGTCAAATAAAGTCGGGGATGAAGTCCTTGTGAACACATTTAAACCTTTATTTATTTTGTTTGCAGAGGCATGGGGGGCTGATACAAGTTGGGCGCCCCCTGGAACCCTCTTCAAATTCAATTAAACTTCCTATATCAATAGATTAGTTCAAATATTCAAAAAAACTGTACATGTTCTCAGAAAAATACACCTCACAAAGAATTCACGTTGTGGTATACCTGGGAATCCTCCTCCACTGCATATTAAAAAACAATGTAAAAAAGTTGGAGGATGTACCTATTTAAATAGACATATGCCGCTTAGCACTCAAATGTCAGAAGACACCGCGGGAACATAAGACAGTCAAGCATGTCCTGTATAACTCCTTTGCATTGGCAACATTGTATGGGTACTATGTGCCCCCTGAAAAAAACCTTTTAATCAATTCACTCACCCAACTTCCTTTTATCAAACGGTCAACAACCACCGGGGTACAGGGCGCCACCCCTCTAGCAATTGCATCCAGGGTTGTCCACCACGTACAGAAGAGTATGTGGATCCAATTGGACGCTCTAGCCAAAAATTTGATTTTGGGGTATAATTCCCTGGAACAATCACATTCCCCTTTGCAATTAGCATCCCCTCAATAAATATTTTCCCTTGCAACTTAGGTTTTATTTTTTTAATTTTTTATATTTTAATACTAAAATTTTAATATTGAAATATGTAATGTTAAAATTTTAAATATTAAATTTTAATATCTAAAAGTAAATATTAAAATTTTAATAATACATATTCCATTATTAATTTATTTATATAATATTTCAATATTGAATATATCACAATTAAATAAAAATATTTAAATTTTTAATATTTAAACTTTAATAGATAAATTTTAAGATTTATAATTATAATTTTACTTTTAATATTTTAATTTTATTTTAAATTTTAGCAGGTAAATTATAATATTAATATATCTTAATATATTACAAGACATTAGTTATAGTTGCAACCACATCAAATAATAAAAATAAGTTAAAAATGTTTTTATTTACTAGCTTGTTGAGTACAGGTTCATTTATTACATATACAAACAACAAGAATTGAATTTATCCGCATCATGCGGCCCGCTCCACTTATGTTCTAAACAAGTGCTTGTTTAGAAACAAATTACCTTTCCCTTGTAATATGATTTGATAAATATATTTGATATGCTTGACCTGTGTCCTAAGTACTAATTAGTAAGCAATACATAAAAAGCATTGGTGGTCGTGTTGTGTGGCTATAGTGGCACTGAAATAATAAGGATCAGATGATGACCTGAAAGGTCCAACTTGTGGCTTAAAAAAGCCAGAGTACTAACAAGGATTCATATTTATATATAAATAAAATTAATCTATTTCTATCTTTTTTAATTTATTTATTTTTTAGTGCAACAGTCAATATAATATTCAGTGCATTATAATAAAATATATTCCTCATACCTAGCATAATTAATTTTACTTACCTTTTATACATACTCTTATATGTCTATAATACAATAAAACGTCACATCATTATATATAAATAATAATTTTTGGGTCCTACTAAAAACACAATAAATAAAATAAAAAATAAAACCCGGAGCGCCCATTTATCTAATTGGCTCAGAGGCCAGGGCTTTGGGGAGGAAGGATTCTGAGTGCTTGTAAAAAGCCACCACCACATTGGGTGGCATTGCAAATTGACTGACCTCAAGGATGTTGATGGGATCCTTGGTGTCCTGAGGGAGGCCTTGCTTTACCTTATTCTTGATCCAACCAAACACCTCCTCAATTGGGTTCAGGAATGGAGAATAGGGCAGAAGGAAGAGGAGTCTCATTGGGCAGTCAGTCAGGCAGTGGCTACCCAAATGGCTATTTTTATTGATTGGCAGGAACTCAGACACAACCAGATCCACTTTGTGGAGCCCAACATTATCCAACACAACAATGTTGGTTGTACTGCGGTAATTGATCTGGAGATACTCCTTGAAAGTTTGGAAAAATCAGGAAATGTCCCGCTATTGTGAGAACCCTTGATTATTTGGTATTAGTCCAACCCGCAAGGACCAAGAAGCGCAACCGTTGAATAGGTCTGGGAACAGACAGCTGCACAATGGGCTACACTGTCCTTGGACCCCTTCTCAACCCACCCATGCCTAGACCTGAGTGAGGAGGAAAACAATGATTTGTTGATGTAGAAGAACTGGACATTCCAAATCTCCTTTAGTGCCAGATATGTCTTGGCATAAATGCGGCAATCCTTGATGATCTTCTCATTGTTTCTGTTGTACGGCAAAACTCCCAGTACTTTCCAGGAGAAGCCCAAATCAACCATTGTTTTGTAAACAAGGGTTTTGGAAACAGAAAGCCTGAAATCTGTGGCAAACATTGATTGGACAGCAAGTGAGTCCAGGTGACAATCCTTGTAACCCACTGTTTTATTGTGTCAATATGCACAGGCTGCAAGCTTTGAGCTGCCACTTAGCCTTGGAAGATTTTGCAATTTGCCCAGTATTGCCATACTTGGTGTTGATGTTGGCAATGTATCTGGGCGTGAAACCAATGTGGGATGCAATATCTTGAACTGCCATTCCCCTGTTCAAGCAGTTGAGGAGAGCTTCACGCTCACTATCTGTCAACTGACGCCGGCCCTTGGCAGGTACCACAGCATCCTGGCTAGCAGGCTCAATACAGGGGATGGAGAGCTTTGTGTAGAAGGTGGGATCACGCTTGGTTGCGCTGGTGCTGTCAATTGTGGCATACAATACAGGCGCAGATGGCTCTTCTACGGTGATCAATGGCTCATAGGAGGTGTCAAAGACGCGGGGGCAGGAAGTAGCAACTCTTGGATCAAGAGTGTGGGGCCAGGTGACAACTGGGTACACAGTGAAGGTGTATGTAACCTCATTATTCCTGATGACCTTTGTGTATGAGACTTTGGTTGCAGGCCTTGACAGCAGCTTATGTCTTGGATTGAGGCTTTGTACTCTGGCTTGGGATGCAGGAGGTGGTTGACTGGTGCTGACACCTTGGGAGGCCTGTGTGTTGGCATGACTCCCCTTGAGTTGGGTTTTGGGTCTGTTCTTGGACTCTCTGGGACACCCTTGTGGACAGGCTTCCCTGCAAGCTGGTGCAGGAGCTGGTTGAGAATGCAATTGACAGTAGATAAAAATAAAATAAATATTTTAGATTAAATATGTATTTATTTGGATTTTTTTGGTTTAGTTGTGAGTAGTTGTTTTCTCTTGATTTAGCCTTGAATAGTAGCATATTTTTTATATCCGTAATTTGAAGTGTATAATATTGGATCCTTTTCAGTTTTGGATGATTTTAAAGTTTAATCACTTTTTATGTCTAAACATGGTTATTGAGATTGAATTTTTAGTTTGATTTTAGTTGTGATGAAGCTTCTTTATTTGGGTTGATGTTTCCTAGTTTGCTTACTGTACATTAGATTTGGAGTTTAGTTCCCGCAATTAATATCTGAGTTTACTAGCGGCATTCAAAAGTGATTTGAAATTTGGTTCTTGGATTTGACAATCCCACAATTTCAAAAAACATAGTAAACTTAATGAAAATGGTTGATGGATTTGAACGCTTCAAAACTGATTCCAGTTAATTCATTTCATCCATAGGAAATATGCAGTTTTACTTTAACTTTGCAAAGTGTCTATGAGTTCCTGCATTTTCAAATATTCAAATAAATACTCAAAAAAATTAATTTAATTAAAAAAGGCCATCCTGCAAAAGTGATTTGAAATTTGGACCAAGGATTTGCCAATCCCGCATTTTTACGTTTAGGTTCTGAATTTACAGTACCAAAGGCCAGTGTACTAGGACTGAAACCTGTGCCATGGTTGATCCTGGATCATAGGTTGAGTAAAACGGTTTGGAGGTGTTCTGTCCAGGCAGTGTTTGGATTTTCCTGGAACAACTTGGCAATTGGCTGGACTATTGAGCCATTTAGGAGCTCTACTCTTCTATTAGCCTGTGGATGATACAGTGTGGTAACCCTGCTTTTGAGAGCATTCTTTAAACAATACACTTTCATGAAATTAAACACTAGTTCAGACCCACCATTGATGATGAGTTGCTTGGGGCACCCAAAAGATACCACAATTTCCTTATCAATGAACTGAGTGATGGTGGTGGTGTGATTAGTTTTTCCCAAGCTATAAACCAGAGTGTGAAATAATTGATGACAGTAATAATATAATTCTTTCCTAGCTTATACTTGGGGAGGGACTCTACAATGTCAAGGGCTCACTATTTGAAGGGTAATTGTGTTTGGATTGGAAGTAATGACTTGAGAGAAGTGCTGTTTTTGATCAATTTCTCACAAGCATTACATTGTTCAAGTACTTTGTGAATATATATAAAAAGGGTAGGCCATCATACTCTATGCTTTAGAACTTGTACAAATTCCTAATTTTAGTGTTTTCAAGGTCTCTGTAGTAGTGTAAGATTGCATCTACTCTTTGGTGTATGAGTAAATATGGAATGCACATTACATCTGGCATTTTTTGGTACATTGTCCTATAGACGTCTGAAAAAAATCTTTTTTATGACAGTATTTCAGGTAATGTCTTTGGCTCTCTGGGGAACCCTTTGTCCTTAGTAAGAAACACAAGGAGAGGTCAATTGAGATCTAGTCTGTTCTATCCCCTTGAGGACCAGACATAGAGCCATGATAATGTGTCTCTGGTGATCAATTTGGCCCTGGATTTTACAGGATGTTAATGTTGAACCTTTTGAGGAATATTTCACAAGTGACACTTGCCTGCTAACCATCAAGGGGACAACGGCATGCCTGTGTGACTTGAACCCTGATCCTAATAATGACTTGACCAACAAGGAGAAAACAGTCTGTTCACTAGAATCAAAAACCAAATCCCTAGGAACTGCCAACCTGTGGGTCATTGGAGCCAAACCAGGAAACAACCCAATTTCAGATAAATCACTGATCATGGCTAATGAAGCACCAACCACATTTGAATATTTCCTGTACATGGCCCGTTCAATCTAGTAATTAGATGCACCAAATTTGACTGTTTCTCTGTGGACTGCCAGCACCCTGTGAATGAGGTGTTGCAAAATATAGCCAAATGCCAACACCTGACTCTGTGGCCCAGTGGGTTGCAGGATAATGACAAATCTCTTAAGACAAAGATGGAAATCAAAATTCTTTTTCTGAATTCAGCCAATAACATGCCATTGCCAATTGACGCCGCTGAGGATTCCCAAGCCCAAGTAGACTCCAGCACCCAGCCCAAAGGAATTTGCAAAAGTTTTTCCATGGCAGATGGGCATACTTATACCCTGGAGTTTCCAGGAATTTGCTCATTGTCATTCTCACAATAAAAGTGTTATGAACCTTTGGTTCACCCAAGTTATCCCATACTTACTTTTAGCACTTTTACTTTCCCAGATCAATTACTCCAACCCCGCCCTGATGGCCTATCATTTACCAGAAGCAGTCAACAAGCCGTCCAAGTTATAATGCCCTTCTGGGACACCCCACAACTCAGCATATTCCTCTGAGTATTCTCCCAAGCCAGCTTACTTGTTACCCATGGCACCGTCAGTAGCCCATTAACCTAGTTGCCCACTAGAACCTGAAACTGCTGCTGTTACAATCTCTACCCAGCTGTTTGGCCTCCTTTATATCACACTCACCGGCCTCATGGATTTCATGGTATCTGTCAACAGCCCTTGGGCCTTTCTAAGAAAATTGATCTCTTATATTCTGAAGTTAGCACCAATCCTGTGGTGGGCCCTCCCCTCTATGCCTGCTGGGCGTCCTCCCACTAACCCACCCAAATCCACTAAAAATTGGCTCCCTGACATAATACCATCCATTGGGCCTGTCTGAAGGAAAGTTTTGCTTACATTTTAAAGTAGATGAGTGATATGTGATTGATGAGGGCTGTGAACTCCTCCTGTCTTTCAAGTTAACAGCGCTGCTTCACCAAGAAGTATATGATTGTAATTAGTTTCTTGCTGTGAGTTGGATAAAAGCATTTCCTTCAGTTAGCTTACAGGATTTTTATACCACTGATAAGAACTCCCCAGTGCCAGTTTTTATACATAGAACTCCACCTATGGATGCGCCCAAGGTTTCAGTCTCCACTTGATAGTCTCCATCCCTTCTTGGATGTCAAAAGATAAAAGACAACACTGGTTTCTCCTTGAGCTGGCAGAAACAGAGGCCATGCTGGGGTGCTCACATATACTTAGACTTGGTGCTTGTGAAAGCCAACAGAGGTGTAGTGAGGACATAAAAGTCTGGGATGAAGCAGTGTACATAGGCACTGATTACAATGAAGTTTCTGAGCTTCCTCTTGTCTTTTGGAGGTGATATCTTGAAAATATTGTCAAGGGCCCGGATGTACAAGAATTCTGGCTTCCCCCAACCTACTTAACATCCAGCCATTGCCCAATTTGGTGCCCTTCTAATATACTGTTTGACATACCAAGAATGGTAACCAAGCAATATCACATGACTGTCCAAGTATCCAGTGGCTCAAACCCATCCCACACATGACCAACCCCTAGGTTCAATCCAACTAAATCTCTGCCACAGTCAAGTCTATATAAGTCTAAAGTATTATCCAATAAAATATACTTCTCTTCTTTCCTAATTCCATATTTGAAGCTTCCCCAAAAGGTGCTCCTTATCACTGGTAGCACTATGGTTTTTGACCACACTGATGAAAGAGAAAATGACTGACCAAAACCTGCTCACCTTTGCTCACTACTCAACCAGGCCACATCCCAGGAGACCTGGAAAAGGTACTTCTTTGTCCACAACATTGATGAAGATATACATAGTGGATGCACTTTATTTGAAGGTCTGGTCATGCCCAAAGCATGCACCAAGATAATTCAATACAGTCGCTCTCTTCAGCCACAAACAAACGCACAACCACCTATCACAGGTGAAGCTACCAACACCAAATAAATCAGTATCACCAAGTTCTTTGGTAAAAACAAAGAAAATGCCATCAACTGGCTAGACCACTCAGCCGCCAAACTCTGTGCCAGCCGCATCCCTCATGAGAAATGGGTCCAGGAAGCCAGCAAGCGCCTGTACAAGGCTGTGGCTAACTGGTTTGCCATCTGGGTTGGCTCACAAACTGACAACCAGCTTGACAGCTGAAAAGAGTTCAAAGCAGACATCACGCACAATTTCTGAATCACTAAATCCCTCCAAGACATTACAATACTTCTCAGCAATCTTCTTCAGAAGACCACTATCACAGCTTACGCCAATGAATTTGAGGAAATATATTGCAAAATCCAGCACAAGCTGACAATGCACACACCAGAGCATCATTCATCAATATAATTAAACCCTCTGTTGCTGCTCTCATCCGCCCAGAGGCTAACACCTCCATACCTGCGCTCATTGCAGAAGCCAAGTGCGCGGAAAAATGTGTAAACATGGAATATGCTGCATGCAACGGCAATTGCTCTTCAAACAGCAATGGCAGAGAAAACTCCAATGTCAATAAACTCCAGAACACCAATCATAGCAATGGCAACTCCAATTGCAACAATGGCAATCACAGCCAAAGTGCAAACCGCTCCCATCCTAAGAAAGAGGACACTGCCAAAGTTAACAATGCTGAAATAGCAACCTGCTATGAATTTGACCCCACATTCTCTGACCTCAAAGGTCTCAAAACAGAGGAACATGGAAAAGAGGAGGGGGAATAGGCTTAAGTGCCCCTGTCTTCCCCCAACTTGACAAGAAACTGTACCAAGGCACAAACCTTGCAGCTTGCATCCCATGTGTCCTACAATCCTCCATTTTTATGAATGTAAAAATTAAAGATTGCTCACAACTTCTTGTCTACCCATGCACTTAAAAATCACATACACATAAAATTTTATTTGAATCTGGTGCACAACACACTATGGTTAGAAAACCTTTTGTAACCAAGTACAAAATACCAGTTGTCAAATCCAACTTCAAATTTGCCAGAATGGCAGATAAATCAAAGGTTCTACTCAAAGGCAAAACAACTCCCTTCATAATTGATCACCAAGGCATACAAAGGTCCATCAAAGGACTTCTCATGAACAACATAAACTATGAAATTGTAGCAGGTATGGACTAGTTCACCCAATTGAACCCCAGAGTATGTTGGAAAACAAAAACCATGACCATCAAACGCAACGGAGTCAATTTTAACATCCTCAAAGAACCCAATGACCTCATTCTAAGAGACACATTATTTGTCCAGGTCATAAACCAAGATGACTCAGAACATCTACCCAAAGATAGTACCCTCCACATAATGAGGTACGCTGAATTCAACAACATGCAAACAACCAAGATCCAATGCCCAGAACTTGCAGCACTCCTATATGAATACACCCACATATTCAAGGAAGAACTCACCAAGCTACCCCCTAAATGGGAGGTCAAACATGGCATCAACCTATGTAAAGCCATGCCCAAAGCTAAACTCCTCTACAGACTCTCTCCCATGGAGACCCAAACCCTCAAAACACACATTGAGGACAATCTAGCAAAAGGATTCATTCACCCGTCTGAATCCCCATGGGGGGAAGCAGTGTTCTTTGTAAAGAAAAAGGAAGGCACTCTGCATCTAGTAACTGAATACAGAGTACTAAATGCAAGCACAGTAAATAATAAGTCCCCCTTCCACTCATAGATGATCTATTTGCAAGGCTCTACAGAGCAAAATTTTCTCAAAAATTGACCTCACATCTGGTTATAATCAAGTTGAAGTAAAAACAAAAGACATACCAAAGACCGTGTTCCACACAGAATTTAGATTGTTTGAATGTAAAGTAATGAACTTTGGGATGACCAACGCTCCCGCAACGTTTGTCACCATGATGAACCAAGCACTAAACAGTCTCTAAATACATTATGATACCTTGACAATATCATCATATTCTCAAAAACAAAAGAGGAACACCTCACGCATGTCTGCAAGACACTCAATTGACTCGTAAAGCACAAACTTTATGCAAAACCAAGTAAGTGCCAATTTATGGAAAAAGAACTCCTGTTCTTGGGCCACATTGTCTCTGACAGTGGCATCAAAACAGATCCAGACAAAATTAAAGCCATAAATAACATGCAACACCCCACCTCCATTAAACAAGTTAGATGCTTTCTTGGTATGGTAGCTTACCTAAGGAAATACATCAAAGACTGCAGGAAACTCACCACACCAATCAATGACTTAACTAAGGGTAATGCCAAAAAGAAATTCATTTGGACACCAGAATGCAACAAGAATTTCCAACTATTAAAACAAACTTTGAGCTAAGCATCAATCTTACAATGCCCTAATAATAACAGGTGCTGCAAGCTCAAGTCAGATGCCAGTGACACCGCCATTGGTGCAGTCCTGCGCATCCGCCAGCCAGGGCAGCAAGACTTCCTTCCAGTATGTTACAAAAGCAGAAAACTGATCAACACTGAGCAGAGATACCCAATACATGATAAGGAATTGCTAGCAATATACCACACATGCAAGAAATGGAGATGTTATCTAGAAGGACATTTAAACGTCTGAGTACTAACTGACCATAAATCCTTAATATATTTCTAAACTCAGAACAAACTTGCGCAACAACAAGCCAAATAGGGCCCTGCTGGAGCAGCTTAATTTGGACATCCAATACAAAAAGGGGGAAGAGCTGGTCACAGCTGATGCTCTCTAGACTATGTCAGCCTAGAGAGGATCACCCTGACCACCTGGACCCTGACTGGCCAAACCTGTACAATACTGAGTATAAAACCAAAGGGAAAGACCCCTCAACACGTCAACTGACCCATGATATATTAGTAAGGAACAAAAAGCACTTCCATGTATCAAATGGCATTATATACCAAATTATTAACAACAAACATGTCCCGTACATCCCACTTGCACAAAGAGTTGACACCATATTAAGACATCACTGTCTACTAGGACATACAAAAGCTACCAACCTATACCTCACATTAAAAGAGACATTATGGTGGCCCAACCTCAAACAGGATATAGTTGATGTTCTGAAAAAGTGCACAGTGTGCAAGAAATACACCAGCACAAAGGCTCCCCAGCCAACGGTCAACCCAGTACCAGACCCTGAACCATTCAAGGTTTGGGGACTGGATGTAGTGGGCCCCTTCCCAAAAACAAAAACAAACCAACGTTTTTTAATTGTAGCTATTGACTTTGCCACACGCTGGCCCATCTGCTGGGAAACAAAGGACCATAAAGCAGAAACCATCAACTGATTCATTAACAAAGCAATCATAGCCAACTACAGAACTCCATACTACATCATAACTGATGGAGCAACCGAGTTATTGGGTCAAGTAGTAAACAACAACTTAAAATCCAAAAACATTAAACACTCCACAACCTCTCCATACAGGCCACAGGCCAACAGCAGAGTGGAACGCCTAAACGGCAGCCTTATCAGGACCCTAGAAAAAATAATGGATGGCAAAGCCAAAGACACATGGCCACTATACGTGAAATATACATTACTAGTATCCTGAGTCTGCACCAATCAAGGAACATGCTATTCACTGTTTGAGCTAACCTACAGGTACAAACCAGAAATAATTACCCGCAACAAGCAGCCATACATAAAGATCCCCCCAGGGAAACCCCCCACATTAGAACAAGTGCCAAATCTGCAACACATCCACCTCAAAGCTAAAATAGCAGAAATAAAGAGGCTCAAAACACAAAAGGTAACCTCCACAGAGGAACCACTTCCCATCAACTCCCCCGGTTGGGTTCTAGCTGGCCACAGAAAGAAAATAGACTCAGTACACCAGGGACCAGGAAGAATCATCAAGTACAGACCAGATCACAACATCTATCTAGTAAAATTCCAAGGTGCTAAAACCCCAATTGTCAAGAAATACCACAGAACCTGTCTCTGCTTCAGTAAAGGAGAACACTTGACCAGACTGGTTCCAACTAGTAAACAGCTCCAGGAGCATCAGGCGGCAGCCGTAAAAATAAAGCCCCCTCCTGATGCACCAGAGTAACCCCTTAAGGGGTGTGTGTCAAGGGCCTGGATGTACAAGCATTCTGGCTCCTGCCAACCTACTTAACATCCAGCCACCGCCCAATTTGATGCCCTTCATATACCGTTTGACATACCAAGAATGGTAACCAAGCAATATCACATGACTGTCCAAGTATCCAGTGGCTTGAACCCATCCCGCACATGACCAACCCCTAGGTTCAATCCAACTAAATCTCTGCCACAGTCAAGTCTATATAAGTCTAAAGTATTATCCAATAAAATATACTTCTCTTCTTTCCTAATTCCATATTTGAAGCTTCCCCAAAAGGTGCTCCTTATCAATATCTTGAATCTTATGCTTGTTGTACTTGGTACCATCTTTTGATACTATGTGGCCTAGAAAGAGGAATTGTTCTCAGAAGAACTGGCACTTGGAAGGCTTTGCTAAAAGTTTGTGTTGGACTAAGGTAGCAAACACTGCCTCCAGGTCCTTGGGTGTTTTTCTATATTTAGAATTTACACAATGATATCATCTAGGTAAATGAGGGTTTGATTCTCAAAGTGGGTGGTAAACACTTAATTCATAAACCTGAAAAAAGTAGATGGTATCTTGGTCATTCCAAAGTTGATTTATCTAAGATAATCAGACATTACTGACATGAGGTAGCAAGCCCATTAGGCAAAAAAACATGATCAAAATTTATAGGAGGAGGGATACAGAAACCTGCAAAGCAGGAGGAAAACCTTGAAGAGACAGGCTTTAGTCATTAGAGATAGCTCCTCAGGAGGGGGTCATGTTTGAGAGGATTTTTACTGACAGAAACTTGAAAGCACTGAGCCATGTAGTTAAACTGTCTGCCAGATGTGGGGTTGGCAATGGAATTATAGTACTCCCATTTTTTTAGGGAGTTATATGAATATAATGTATGGGCTAGTGTTGATAGCATCTTTCCTGAATCCATCTGCACCAATATGAGTGCTTTGGTGGATTGTTAGTGGGGGTTTATGGTGCAACTTGAGATGTATACATAAGTGATCTCAGTCAGGACAACCAGGCACTTACTAGAAAATAAGTTTGACTTTTCCAGAGCGCTGTAGAGAGCCTCAGGGGTATTTCCTAGAATTCTTAATACCTTGGAATACTTCATAAATATACTATTAGTTTCTTCTAGTATTTCTACTTGGTTGGGAAGCATTGTTGTGATGATCCACATGTGAGAGGTTTTGCAGGCAGGGCTAATGCTGGCCAAGGAAGGAGTAGATAGGTAAATTTTGGTTGTGTATTAATATATCTAGCATAGACAAATAAGGAGAAGTGGTGTTAGAAGAGGAATGGTGATGAATTAGGTCTTAGTGCACGCTGTAAGATGGTGGGTAAGTGGTGGCAATTGAGGAGAGTAAGCATACAGGTGGTCAACTTTACCTAGGATAAAGGGGTAAATTTTCTCTCCATGATTTCCAAGTAACTTTGAGGAGGTCTTGAAGCTATTAGGCAAGATTGGAAATATCCAGAATCATCATTGAGGTGGCTTTCTGGATAAATAGCTGCAGAAATTGATGATTTGGAAGTTTCTGGGAAGTAAAGTTGGTTACTTTGCAACTGAAAGCTCAAACTAATTACTTGAGTGAGTAAAAACAGTGGCAAGACATAGGGAGTTTCTGTTGCTTATGGCCTAAAGTGTAGGTCACTGATGGGTTCCAGTCTAAGTTGATTCACTTGTGGAGAATTATTGCCTGATTCTGAGGTGTTGACTGATGGAGACTAGCAGAACAGGGGAAAGACAGTCAAGGAAATTAGTAGCAAGAAGAAGCAGAAGGACTATATAATAGCTATCAAAAGAAGCTGGAAACATAAAAGAGGTAATCAGGGAAAATATAATCAGGAAAAAAGAATTAAAAAGAATACTAAATAGATAAAAGAATCCATATAAGAAATAAAAGAGTTAAGAGAATTAAAAAGAAAAAAGAAATACAAGAATTAAATTAATTAAAAGAATTAAAGAATTAAATAAAAAGGAAAAAAAGTTAAAAATATGAACATGAATTTATTAGAAATTGATTCAGTGAGAAACAGCAGAAGAAGACAGAAACAGTACAGGGAAAATCTGAAGACAAAGGCTGAAATCTTTCTGGGGAATTAAGAGGAGCGTAAAGCAAGCAACAGGCAGTTTCAAGTTTTGCTGAGGGGGGAGAATGTGGGAAAATACGGCAAAATGTTGAAGAAATTAAGGTACAAAAATTCATTAAGTAAAATATAGGCAGAAGTGTTTGAATCAACCCAGCAAAATGTGATAATAATTACAGAGAAACTGTTCAAAACGCAGAGCCATGGTTTTTCCAGCGCAAGAGGATGTTGGGTTTGAACCATGGTCAGGGACAGGTCATTTGGAGAAAAGTTTTAGAAAAAAGCCAAATCTTGTTTTATCAATATTTTCCATTAGTTAAACTGAAGGGGGAAAGCATAAAAATAAGGGATTTGACAAGTAAAAGTCCTCTCTGATTGGCTGAGGTAAATCATAAGATTTAATTTATTATAGAGAGAAAAAAGCCCAATAGTTTAAGCTTAGAAAAGAAGAGGTTCAGAAAGGAATGGATTGAAAACAAGGTGCTATTTAAAGAAAAATAGACTGAAACAAGGGGGATTCAGATGAAGTTTGAGAGCCAGAGGTCAGAAAAGGAGCCCAAGACATAGATGAAGGATCCCAAGGCCTCAGGAAAGAAGTACCAGACCAGAAAGTAAGGCATCACAGGACACAAAGGCCAGTACAAGAAGTACACAGGCCTGCAGTAGGAGCCCAAGACATAGGAGAGGGCGCACAAGATCACAAAAAAGAAGCCTAAGACATGGGGGAAGAATACCAAGACTTGGTAAACCAAAATGTTCCTCCAAAACAGGCAATAATACAGAAGGTTTCTAAGGGGATCTTCCTTCTGATGCAAATAAAATCAATCTCAACCCCATTATCCCTTCTTATGACATAGAACTTCCCTAGTGATAATGATTGTGGAGCCAGTTAAAAGGATAAGAAGATGCAGAGCTTTAGTCTGTTCACTCATAGAAAATGCCTGGCTGGGAAATAAGTAATGCGGTGCCCATAACCTTGAGATCTAAAATTTTGTTGTACTGAAGATTATTGTGCAAAAAAGCCCCCTAGATGATGGAGCTACTTTTTTAGTCTATGCATTTATGTGAAATATGTTTCCCCCTAGTTATCAATTGCAAATGATGATTGGGTTCATGATAAGTCCCTTTCAGAGTGTTTTGATAATTTGCTTTTTCCTTTCCATAGAACAAGTATCCTTGAGGATGACAATCCCAACCCAGCTGGTCCCTGGCTATGACCCAGAACACACCTTGGTGACTTCCTAGGACTTGTAGCGCCACAATTGTGATGTTTTTTATCTTTGTTGCAACTGTTATGTATTAGCAGAGTTATACATGAGAAAATGATTGGAAACTGGATAATTTTTTTTTATTGAGAGATATCACTTATATAGATTGAGGAAATCATTTTTAGGGGGAACAAGATTTATACAACAAATCAATTGGATTAAGTAGGGGGTGATGTGATCCTTGTAATGAGTTAAGTGCAAAACAAGCTGTTTAACAAGCTGGTTTATCACTGGTTCTTGTTGCCTTGTTTGTGTAGAGTATATATTTCTGGAAAGCATCTAAAACTAAATAAAGGTAAATTTAAGAAGAGAATTATACTTTATTGATATAAGTTTAGAGTATTATATAGTATCATGAGAAGCCACATACTGTCCATGTACATCAGGGCAGTCATGGGGCTTGTCCAAGTAGTGTTCTGCTTTTGACTCAAAAGGTTTGATCCTTGTATTAGATGTGCATTTGATAAGAGTGACACTGACTTAATAATTAGTCAGGAAATCACTCAGAGAATTACTTCTATGGGAGGTAGTAATCAAAGATGTTTTGACATCTCCTCCTGGGGTGCTGGAAGTTGGAGCCTTAGGGATTTTCTTGAGAGTGCCAGATATTTGGGCTTAGTATTGATCCAGTTTTGCATTAGGGACAGGTAGTTGCAAGTTATGCTGTGCTGTCCTTGTCTTGCATAGGAGAATTAAGTCCGGATTCATATATTTTAACTCAGCATGTGCACCAATTACTTTGATGAGATAGGTGTTGTTTGGTTTGACTTCTATGACAGCTCCTGGTCCTCTTAGTCCTGGTTCCAACTTGTGCAGATCATGGTTGACATCCCAAATCTTGTCTCTGACTTGAAATTGCTCCTATTAGATAGAGACTATTTCTCTCTCAATTATTTCCTTTTCTTTGGTCTCTTAGTCCTTTCTGGCGTGTTGCATGACAGGTTCATTGTTTCTGGTACTTCTTTAGGTAGAGGTGATTAGGGTCCTAACTTAGTACTCACAATGGCAGGTTTATGTCTGTAGATGAGTTCATACGGGCTTTTGCCTGTATTACAATTGATTTATGTTTGGAACACCATTAGCGCTTTTGGAAGCATCTTGGCCCAAAGTTGTGGGTTGTTGGTAGATAATTTACTGAGCGCTTCTACAAGGGAACCAATAAATCTTTCAACTCTCATATTTGCTTGTGTGTGATAAGGGCTGGCAACTGTGTGTTTTATTCCATTTTTAGCAAGTTATATGTTGGTGTCAATGGATTTAAGTTTGGTTCCTCCTTCTGTGATCAGGAGTTTGGGTTTTCCAACCTTGGCTATGATCTCTTTGCCAATAACTTGACTCACATCATTTCCTTTGTATTCTTTTGTGGCTTGTGCTACAGGCCACCTAGTTGTATAGTTGATGGCTATGATATTTTATTTTTGCCTTTGTTATCTCTGTTCATGGGTCCCACAATATTCAGTGCCCATATTTTGAATGGTTGGGTAATTGACACTGGTATCACTGATTTGGGGGGGTGCCTTGGAGCAGATGTAATTTTCACATACTTTGCATTTTTTGAGCACCTCTTTGATCTCATCCAGCTTGTTGGGCCACCAGTAGCATGTTTTGAGGTATTCATGTAGATTCCTTCTACATATATGGCCCAGATCTCTGTGATATCAAAGAATTGTGTTAATATTTTGTGTTGACAGCACGTAGGGTACAGTATTGCTGCTTGGTAATATGCAGTGTAGAGTATCTTATACGTTTTTGGACAGGTATTTGTTCTTGAGGAATTTCTCTTGGGTGTCCATTGATGTACCAGGTGGTAACCCCTCTTGGAGATTCCCCATGATTAACATGGGCCAATTGAGGTCCTCTCTGTTAGTGCAGAGTAAATGCTTACAGTATAGTCTTGACAGGGCATCTGTGGTAAGCATTTCTTTGCCTGGTTTGTATTTGATCATCATGAGGTACCTTTTTATGAGGCTCATCCATTCAGCTTGTTTTCTAGATAGGTGTTGTTGAGTCTTAAAGAATACCAATGACTTGTGGTTGGTTAGCACTTTGAATATCTGTGCACCTTCCATATAGCATCACCACTTCATTAAGCAGTGGACAATGGCTATCAGTTCATTGCCATGTATCGAGTATCTTTGCTCACCTTTGGACAGTTTTCTTGATTCATAGGCTACAGGGAACAGTCCTTTTCTGCGGTTTGAATCCTAAGAACTCCTTTTATTGCGTAGTCAGAGACATCTATCTCCAACTCATAGACCCCTTTGCAGTTAGGGTACTGTAGGATAAGAGCTGTAACCATTTGCTCTTTTAGTTGTCAGAAATTTTGTTCTCTCAATGGTGGCCATGAAAAATTTGTTGTTTTGCCAGTGATTGCAGACAGGGGGCAGCTAAGACTCCCCAATCAGGGATGAACCTTCTGACATATGTGGCCATTCCCAAGAACATTCAAAGTTCACTCTTGTTACATGGTGCTGGCATGTTGGTGATGGCTCTTAACTTTTCTGGATCAGGTTTAACCCCATCTCTACTGATGATGTGTCCTATTAATGGAAGCCCAGTTAAAAAGAAGTCACATTTAGAAGGTTTAGCTATGAGTTGGCTATCTTTAAGGGTATTGAGCACAATGCAGACATCTTTTCGGTGTTGTTCTTTAGTGGGGCAGAAGATGATTATTTCATCCAGGTAAACTATGGCTCTTTTTTCTAATGTGGTCTTTGAATACCTCGTTTGTGAAAGTTACAAATGTACTTGGGGCATTTGTCATGCCAAAGTTGAGGACCACACATTCAAAAGAGCTGTATTTAGTTTGAAACACTGTTTTTGGGATGTCTTCTGGCTTAACACAGATTTGATGGTATCCTGCTGTTAAGCCAATTTTTGTAAAGAACTGTGACCCCCCAGAGCGTCAAAGAGGTTGTCAATCAGGGGCAGGGGATAACTGTTCTTAATTGTGACCTCATTAAGCGCTCTGTAATCAGTGACAAGGCGTAGTCCTTCATCTTTCTTAGTTATGAAGAAGACTGCTGTGCCAAAGGGGGACTTTGATGGCCAAATGAGTCCTTTTTCTAGGGCTTGACCAGGTAAGTGTTTAGTGTGCTGTCTTCTTGTGGCATTAAGCAATAGATGAGATGTGCTTTTGGTACACTTCCATTAAGGTCAATTTTGTGTTGGATACCTCTGTCAGGTGGTAAGCCTGGCAGTTTCTCCTGTAATACTGAAGGGAACTCTTGGACAAGTTGTTGACGTATTGGCTCCTGTTCAAGTGAGACATCCACATTTTTAAAATAGATGATTTTGTATGTACAGGTATTTCAGTCAATCTTAATAGTGTTATTTTCCTCTTCTGTTTCGGTAATCTTCACAAATACATGATCTCTCATGAGGGTGTCAAGGTGAGTCAGATATACATGGCGGTGTACTTCTTCTTGTTGTATTATGAGTGTGGCACTGTCTCAATCAATGTGAGGTTTTGTCTTCCACATCTAATCTAAACCAAGTACTATATCATACTTATGTATCAGAATGATGAGTCTGCCAAGAGTAGTTTAGACCTCTTTTATCTCTGCCTGGAATGATTTGGCCTCTCTAGTGACAAGGAGAACATCTGTTATCTGCTATTATTACACCCTTTTAGTTGCTTTTAGTTGTAGGTAGTTTCATGAGGTTGGTAAAGTTCTTGTCAATGAAGAACTGGGATGCTATATTGTCAAATTGTGCTGTGTTTTGGTATCTCTTTCAAGTATATACTTCTGAAAAGTATAATAAGCAAAATAAATGGGGAAATTAAGAAGAGAATGATACTTTATTGAATATAGAAGGGTATTATATAGTATCATGCCAAGCCATATATTGTCCATGTAAGCCATGGAAGGCATAGGGCTTGTCCTGGTTGTTCCGCTTAGGATTCAAAATATTTGATCCTCATGCAACATAGCGAATGATAAGAGTGCCACTGATTATTTATTAAGTGAGGGATTTCTCAGGGAATTGTTTTCCCAAGAGAGAGTAATTGTAGATTCTGTGACAATAACTATACTATAAATCGGTAAATAAACCCAACTAACTTGAAGCATAACAAGACAAGCGCTATATGAAACCTTAAATTTGTAGTTTTATGTTGGTTATTACATGTTTGTGGAAATTCTAACCCTGTTGTTTGGGGATGGCGGGTGGTAGTTTCAGGGAAAAAATGGTTATCTTGAAAATTTATCTGCTTTACACTATATTGACGAACGGGACTTAGAAGGACTATCTTATTTGGTAGCCCACTAACAAGGGATGTTATCGCATTTAAATTTTGTTAGGCTTCAAGCAAACCAAGCTATAAATTGTGATAATCTATAATAAGGTTCAAAGAAAATTGTTTGAATGTCTAAGCATAACTAAAAACACCTTGTCGATCTTGAAATAGTACAAATAGCCTCTGATTTAAAAAGCCATGATTAATCAGATGCTTTCCCAAGGCATTGTAAGGGCAAGATAAATGTCACCTCGATCCCTAAAATTATATTGAAATCTCATGTTATATGAAGTTAATAAAACAGCTCAGCCATACCTGCTTTAAGGTTGAGAATTGAGTTTCGAACTATTCAGCTATCTTAAACTTGACAAGCTAAAAGCAATATTAAGGCTGGGAGTAAAAATTGTTATTGTTGATGGAATTGAGGGAGCTGAATGTTTATTTCTCTATACTCTAGTTCTTGATGGCATAAGCTTCTTTTCCGTGTTCCTTAAAAAGTTAGCCAAAATCCAAAATATAACTTACACTAATAATGCAGATATGATCCAGATCACGGAAATACTCATTATAATCCAGAGCATAACTAAACCTTATGAGAATATAATAGCTAAATAAGCTTACCCAACAACAAACTCATCGGGGATAGCGAACCCAACATAGTTAGGAACATATCCATTAGATTTAGGAGTTTTCTTCAAGAGAAGACTAGCCACTCTAACTGAGGCTGGCTGGAACTCTTGAAGCTTGTGAAGAAGCTTGACCATTGTATTACCAGTATCGATAATATCTTCAACAATAAGCAAGTTCTACAAAAAAGGGTAAACATTACAGGATTCGAAGTTGCTAAGAGGTAAATAAAAATACCTTGTTTTTCCAGTCTTGACATTCTTCGTCAGTCAGGGAAATACTAACTGTTCCAGTAGAAACATCGTTGTGATAGCTGCGCACTTTAATGAACTCGAGGCTAAGAGGGACAGATTGGCCTAGAACAGTATTGCACTTTTTGATCTCATTGACAAGATCGGCGAAGAATTGATGCCCTCCTTTGAGTACACAGCAGATAACTTGAAATAAAGCATTAATAAAGCACGAAGGAAATAAAGTATACCCAAAGGGCCCTTGGAGTCTTCAACAATCAACTTGGCAAGCTTTTCAATTCGATCCTAACGGGTAATTTTAGCTAGCGAATCAGGGAAATAAGAGTAAAGCATCTTGTACCATGATAATCCCATGAGGAATGAGGATGCTCGAAACATCCTTTTGGTAGTGGCTAGGGATAACAAAATGGTCCAAAGAGTACTTAAAGGACTCGGAAGTAACATCAATCCACTTAGAAGGGTCCATTTTGTTTAGAATCCAAGAAAAGGTAAAGGAGGGCTTGAAATCGTCCTGGTTTTGTTATTTTGTTTGGTATGCACTTTGGCATTGTTCAAAACTTTGTTGGCAGCCTTTCCCTTCTGGTAGTGCAAAAAAATAAATCGGCCATGTTCCAGATAAGTTCATTCGCCAGTAGAATAATATGAAGGCGTTGAGTTTCGGAGGAGTCGAATATAAAGTCTATATCAAAATTAACACAGCTATTAAATTATAAATTTCATCATGCTCTAAACTTCAATCACCAACTCCCCCTGCTTCAATTCACCCTGTTGAGTGGGTGATACTTGACTGGGCTTAAAAATGATATTAAAGCCATATTTCCTTTATCATTTTATAATATGGATGCTTGATGCTAATCAATTCACCCTCTTGAGTGGGTGATGCTCGGCTGGGCTTTAAAATATATCAAAGCCATGTTTCATTTAACATTTTATATTAGGGATGCTTGATACTAATTGAGGTAGCTCATGCCTAGAACTTTAATTTAATCTGCTTACAAAAACTTTATAATACTTGTCATAGTTTTCATCAAAAAAGAAATATATTACATCAAATCAACAACATGGCTTAGCCCCAATGCGGGGTAAAAATAAAAGCTGGATAGAATCGATAAATTAATAAACATTACATTGGTTAGTTGTTGCATTTTATTTCTCCACCATAATGGAGTGGCAACATCTATCAAACCACCCATCGAAAATAAGGGGCATGAAAATATTCAGCCAATGAATTTTCCTACAACAGATTTTCAATCAAGTTTAATCCAACTATTATGTTCTCCACATGTAACTTTTTTAGATTCACATAAAAATTTAACTTAAAAGTAAATAAAAGCTCTTATAAATGCTATTTTTAAAATATATTTAACATTTTATTTTATTTTATTTTCTTACTAGTCAAATTTAACTCAATTAGCTTTTAGAAAGGTAATTTTAGAGTAAAAAATAAGCCTGTTAAGTGCAAAAATTAGAAATAAGATAATTAAATATGTTAATTGAAGTTTTGGTTAATAAATCAAGGGCTTTCAACCCTTTTATTATTGTAAAGCTAAAAAAGTTACATACAGAGAAAAGTTTAGTTGGATCAAATTTGACTGAAAATTCATTGTAAGAAAATTCATTGATTGAGTATCTTCCTGCCACAAAAATAAGCCATTTGATAGATCCTGATATTTAAATGGTGTCTAAAAATATGTAATCAGCTTTTTGAGTCTACAATCACTAAATAAACAGCTTTTAAAAGGCAACCATCAAACTTGTCAAGATTTTTGGGTCCTGAAAAATAGATTGGGTCTTTATTAGGACAGTGTTAAGATATATTATGCTGTATTGATATAAGCTGGATCTGTGTGACAACAGATGTACTTTCTATCAGTGATGGTGGGGTGTGGCAGTGACTTGGTGTGGTTCTGTCGGGGATCACTGGAGAAAACTCTGAAGAGAATTCTCTTGGTCAAAAGACAAAGCACTCACAGCTTTAGTGTCACAGCCCATACTAGTGTCTGTCTGGACTCTCACAGGAGAGGCAGACCAGGCCTAGAAGATCATATACACAATAAGGGCAGCCCTGACAAGATAATTGGCTGCAGTGTCCCAGGGATGCCAACTTTCAGTTTGGGTACAACCTTATTGGCTAGCCCCAACACTGTAATATAAACAGAACCCAACTTACTGAAGTCATGTACATGAAGGGCATCTGGAAGGGGGAAGTGACTGGAATCTCTTTCATGATTGATGAAATCTGGCCTCTAGAATGGCCAAGAGAGAGATTCAGGTGGTAAGGATGGTAAAACTCCAAATCAAGGAGGCAAGCAGGCGTAACCAAAGGAGTAAGAGCAGAACCAGCTAGGTACTGTAAATTCAGAACCTAAATGTAAAAATGTGGGATTGTCAAATCCTTGGTCCAAATTTCAAATCACGTTTGCAGGATGGCATTTTTTAATTAAATTGATTTTTTTGAGTATTTATTTGAATATTTGAAAATGCGGGAACTCATAGACACTTTGCAAAGTTCAAGTCAAACTGCATATTTCCAATGGACAAAATGAATTGACTGGAATCAGATTTGAAGTGTTCAAATCCATCAACCATTTTCATTAAGTTTACTATGTTTTTTGAAATTGTGGGATTGTCAAATCCATGAACCAAATTTTAAATCACTTTTGAATGGCACTAGTAAACTCAGATATTAATTGCGGGAACTGAAATACAAATTGAATGTACAATAAGCACACTAGGAAACACCAACCCAAATCAAGAAGCTCCACTCTGGATAAAATGAATGAAAAATTCAATCTCAACACCCATGTTTAGACATAAAAAGTGATTAAACTTTAAAATCATCCAAAACTGGAAAGGATCCAATATTAT
>QTSX02005217.1:66311-115701 GCA_014839935.2 Entomophthora muscae | reverse complement strand
GCCCTGTCCAAGGACATAATTAAAGTTGAATTTAATAAAAACAATTAAATATATTTTGTTGTATTTTTAGGGCTTGTGATTACTTACATACATGTTTGATTAAAATTTTTATTTAATTGCTTTTTTAAAAGGTAGTTTCAATTATATTTATTTAGGTTTAAAAATTAAAGAAGCCATATATCCAAGTATAAATAAAAACAAAACCTGAATAAGTGTAGTATCACTATTAAGTTTAGTAAGGCTAAAACTACACTATTTTAACAATATTATTACTATGATTTTCAAATCCTTTCAAAATATAGAGCTGATATCGTAGCTTTAAAATAAGCGCATTGATACATCAAAAATTAGGCTATTGTTCTACCGAGATACATTGATTTTTAGTTTTGTGGTGTGCTCTTCAAAAAGTTAATTTAGATAATATCAAATCGAGTCCGAGCCTTTGATTATGACGTGAACCTGATTCACCAGCATTTAACTATATATCTCAGCATTTAGAGCAGCCAGAGCTATCATATTTAGTACCATTTTGATTGGAATCATCTGATATTATTCATTCAGGGCCACATGGTAATCACATAGCCTTCCCTGCCATTCTAACCAAGACTTAGTATGACTCCAATCCTAAGGCTAGGATTTCCTGTTGTGACGCTGTGCCGCGCCTCAGATCATGACACCCCTTCTTTACCAATTACGGTTATAACCCTGAAGACCTTTCTGATCCTCCAACAAAAGATACCATTCCTTTGGCGCACCAATGGGAGGCCTCGCTACTTAAGAATCCTCAGTGCTTCAAGACACAACTAGAGAAGTCCATCCTTCAGTACAAGACCAAAGCCAATAAACATCAAAGAACTCCTGAAGACATCTAGGTGGAAGACTATGTATTCCTCAATGCAAAGAACCTTAAACTTAACATCCTGGGCTGAAATCTAGGTCCAAAGAAGATTGGCCCCCTGCTGGTGATTGAGCAACAATATGAGGTGAACTACTGACTCAAACTCCCTGAGGGTTCCTCCGCCCATGATGTTTTTCACATCAGTCTCCTGACTAAATTCAAGGGCTCCTTATATGACTTGAATCACAAGGACCCTCTTCCTGTCATCTTAAATCATACTCCTGAGTGGGAAGTGGAAGACATCCTAAATCACTGCATCTCTCAAGGCAAGTGTCAATACTTGGTAAAATGGAAAGGCTATGAAGTGGAATCCAACTCCGGGGAACCTGAAGAGAACTTGGAGAACACCCCAGAAGTCCTCGCCCGCTACAAGAGTACTCTGAAAGGGAAGGGCCTTTCTGGGGAGGACAGTGTCAGGGAATTCTTTCCTGACAACAACAATTTCACCTTGCTTGGTAATTGTTTGATCTCACCAGTGAACTTTTATCCAGAAAACAACAAAGAAATTTATAGTCCATCCAAGAGTATCAACAATGTCTTGGATGGGGATCCAAGCTGGAACCCAAAAGAGAAGGCCAATGTTGGTCCAGAGTCAAAATTTCAACTTAAATTACCTATTTATGCTGGCATAAATCATCCAACTTTTGCTCTGCCCTTTGAATCTAATTTTGAAACTGTTAATAGATTAACCAACAACATCACTTACCGCTTGCACCCTGATTGGCTGCCTGCATTGACCTTGCCACTCTCAGATCCACTGGTTACATATGCTACTAAGGCTCTGTACTTGATCTCCCATGCTATTAAGCTTATCAACTGCTTAATTGTTTCTGCTCTTTTGGCTGTTTTTTGGTATCTTTCATATAAGTTTTTAATCACTTATATTATTAAGCTACAACTCAATACACATCTTAGAGAGGTATTAATTTCAATCATTATTTTCATGCAAATTATTGGCAAATCCCCTCACATCCAAGGATCCTCTTAAAACTGCCCCAGCCTCTATTTGAGGTATTTAAGAGAACACATTCAATCCTTCCTATTTGTTCCAAAAATAAAGATATATTCTATTCTACACTTGCCTACACTATCTTCTGCACCCCATTTTTTGAAATCATGAAAGGAAGTCCATTCCTGTTCTGGTTTCTAGATCTTTGGCTTTCTGTGGCATTGGGCCTTGAAAATCCAACTCACACCACAAACTGGCACAATTCTTCTCCTGATGACTCCCACCAGAAGGAGTCCCTGGCAAATGGCTGGTTCAAGTACCCCTCAGGTCACTGGGGAAGAAAGTTCCGTTACAGTTGGTCCACCACATTATCTCCACCTGCTGAACCTTCCTTGGTGAGACCAAATGCATCCTTCTACCTGCTGTCCTACCTAGTTGGATATTACTTGTTGGGTAGATTTAGTTCAATGATGGGTTGGTTTGCCTTCCTTGGGCCCTTCGGTCACCTGGCAATTGTTACAGTTTCTATTGGTTCAGTTATTGCAGGCCTTAACTTAGGGGCCTTGGCTCATCAGATGGGGAACTTGTTCCCTCTCAAGTGGGTCCCTGACAATAATGTAGACAGAATAGGAGCCATGGATCCAGGTGCTATTGCTTAGTAAAAATTTGGTACATATTGGAAAATTTTCACTGTTCAACTCTAAGAGTTGAGTCCTGCTTAAATTACTCAATAAACCAAATATTCCCTGGTCTAACTTTATTTCAACATTCATCCTTGTTGTAAATTTGGGCTATCTAAACTAGCTTATTCTACAAACTGAGGCTTGTCTTAACTAAACTATATTTAAAATATACTTTTATCACTAAACTATTTAAGGCTTACTAAACACCAACTTCAACTGCTAAATAAAAGGCAATATCAAAGTATGTGTTAAGTGTAAGGTTAAAAGCTGTGATTATTAAACTCATATGGGTTGATAATAAGCCTGAGATTTTAGCTCCACCAGTTGAATCCAATTGTAATTTTAGGAAATCAACTTAAGGAATCCATTTTCAAATTGTATCAATGTATTAATTCTAATTATCTCAATAGCCATTAGAGTGGAGTACTCAATATTGCAACAATCCTGTAGTCGTTCTACTCTGCTACATCCTGTATAGATTGACCTTAAGCCAAATTATCACTGGAAGATGGGTCCCTGCCTTGAGTTCCTTGTTGTCAGTGCCTCCTAATGTTACTCATATGACCCCTAATCTTGGTGTCTTTCATTCTGAATCTGATTCTGGGACAGTAGTGACTTCCCAATGTCCAGAGTTCTACGCTGATGACCCTTTAATTCTTTCACAGGCTATATATCTAGGACTACATTGGTTGGGTTCAATCGTTTTGTTAACCCCCAGTGTTTTTTTTTGGGAATTTTACTAAACAGTATCTGAAGCTTTGGTGGTGGTTAACCATCAACTCCATGTGGATTTGGGTGGCAATTCCCCACCACCTGGAGACCTTTTCTTATTATCTGTCAATTTCTGTCACAGGGGGTGGGGGCAATTTTGCGGCATCTGGTTGGCTGGCAAGAATATTTTCAGCAGTTGGGGGCCTGCATTAGAATTTGAGTTAATGATGTCACAATTCAAAAGATTTTGGCAACCAGCGGGCCAAGCGCTACCATCCCCAACTAATATATAAAACATAATTTTCTTGTATTAATTAATTAAAAAATAAGGCAGGTCCAGGTTTTTCAGGGCTATTTGGGCAACTCCAGCTTTTTCCCATTTTTGTCAATAACAACATTTAAGTTGTCTATTTTCTCAAGGGCTTAGTGGTAGCTTTTTGTTGGTTTCTGATTCTGTGGGGGTGTACTATCCCTTTCATTTGGTTTTCTAATATATCAGGTGGGAGGCCCGCTGGCGTGTGAGGCTGGCGGGCGTGGCAGGCGCCTGTGCGACCGCGGTAGGTGTCTGTCTGGATGTTAAATTATTCCAGTTTGCTTAAAGTTCTATTTGGAATTCCATTACTTTGCTTTTTTCCTGGCTTAGTGATGGAAAATTCTGCTCATATTGAGCAGTATTTAGAACAGAATTTCTTTTGTTTCCAAGTTGGAATGAGAGTGGAAATTTTAGTGGTGTCAAGAATATTCCTGATACACAGGCCCCATCATCTCTTCTGCTATTCTCTCGGCCCCTCAACCTGTGTTATTCCATCCAGTAGAACCATCATTTGGTCCCGTTCATTTCACCAAGTACCTGATCAACCCAGCCTATTCCAAATTCACCTTAGAAAGCATATTAATTGTCAACCCCTTGGCAAGAACTGTAGAACCAGAAACCTTCAACTGCAAAGAAAATTGATACATCATGCAACCTAGGCTCTTCTATGATAAATATAACTATCTGCCTGCCTACCTAGTATCAATGACTCCCTCTAACCCAACAGCATGACTGCCTGCAAGATTTGGTGTTGCCCTTGAGACCACTTCCGCCCAGCTTTTTGGAGTATTCTATATTACTTTGACAGGTTTGGTAGATTACATGGTTCTCAGTTCAGGCCCTTGGTCCTTTGTCAGTTGATCCTTATATTACATTATCAAGTTGGCTCCCATCATGTGGTGAGCACTACCCTCTGGCCTGGCAGTCCCACTGCTCATGTTAAATAGCACACCCAGTACTTGGTGTCATGACACTTAGCAACATAGCATTGTAAACTACTATAACACATATAATAGAGGGTTTTATTTGATGATGCTCTGTCTATTTTTGTCAGTAGCCATTGTAATGGAGATGGATCATTCAGCCTTGATTAACCAGTATTCCCTGACAAATAAGAACTATTGGTTACTATATAATCTTGATTTAGATTTTAGGCTTATACCATATCCAAGGGCATCTTATAACCACTATAATTTAGTCTTCAATTTTATCCCTTCTATTGTTATTATTTTATGCATTTATGAGGTTTATTAAGCCAATTTTCACTATAAAACAAAAGTTCATCATTTAGAAATAGTTTTATTTTACTCTTAGATTTCAAAGTGCTAGTAACAAACTATTTTCCATCAAATTTTTCTTTATTAAAACTTACATTTAGCCCTTTTTGATGCTCTCAGATCACATATGAGGTTATTTTTATAAATTAATATCGCACACGTACATAAATTAGCTATTTTACATCTCAATTAAACCTATAATTTGCTAAATAATAGTATGATTTATCTTATGATTAAAACGGTACCCACTTCAATTCCGACAACAGGATTTCGACAAATACCACTTTCGATAAAATGTCGTCACTTTTAAGTTTTAAAACTGAATTTATCTCTAAATGAATTTAGAATGACATCATTCTGCTAGAAATCCCATTGTCGGAAATCTGGTTGTCGGAATTGAAGTGGGTACATTAAAACAAGATGTCATAATATAAAGCTATACCAATAATTAAACCTGAATTGAAAGTTAAACTTTCCTGATCAATCATTCTGACAAGTAAAAACTCCACCTTGAATTTTTATTGTTTTTGGTTTCCCCTTAACTAGGGCAACTGTGAAATAAATATGTTTTTGATCTTGATTAAACGCACTTTAGAATCGATATGGCGATTATGGTTGTTTAATGTCTGAAAGTGGATTGCTCAGATTTCAAGCAGATTGTCAAAGCTATAAATAAAATTCCAGCTACTCACATCGATTTCACTTGATTTAATTGGGCAGCTGAAATTTTGACAAGAGATTACTTCCTAAACATAAATAAAACTTTGGATGTTCTTTCATCCAAAGTACCCCAGTGAAAACCTATTCTTAATCAGGGACCAGGATTGTTCCACAAGAAAGCCACCAGACAAGTCAAAACCAAACAATTCATTAAACAATAACAAGGCTTTTACATGTTTACGCTATTAAGTGGTCTTTATAAGCACTATAATCGGCAAGAAGAGTATTCTGTCGTTATCATAGGGCTTGACAATGCTGGGAAAACGGTTAGTATTTTAAAAAATTCAAACCATTCAGGCAATTAAATATTTTTAAAATCTTTCTTTGAAAGAAGCCGCCTTTATGTATTTTCTCCCTTGCTTCTCTTTACATTTCTTTTTAAAATCCTAAAGACTCCAAGTGTTTTTATATTTAATAATTTCTTGCTTAGACCCTTTTGGAAAAAATAAAATCCATCTATCTGGGAAGAGGATTGACACCGGATAAAATTGCGCCAACAGTTGGGTTAAATAGTAAGAAAGAATACGCCCGTCTTTATTGAAACCACTAAAGCACTTATTTACAGTTGCCCGGATCCCCATAGAAAGGAAATTACGCCTCAATTTTTGGGACTTAGGAGGGCAACAAGAACTTCATTCTATCTGGGAAAAGTATTATGAAGAGTGCCATGGAATTGTTTTTGTCATTGATTCTACTGATCGTGAACGCTTGGAAGATTGTCGTTCAGCTTTTGGTAAAACTGTTATATATTTTACTTTAGGCTAGGCATATGCATTTAAGTGAGGTTTAACTTTAGCTATTGTATAAAATTTGGGTCTTTATAGAATGGGCTTTAATTACTTTTAATTCAAATTTAAACATCAACTTCGTGCTTCCGTTCAGCAAGGCTGCTCCTTTATTTTAACTCTCAAATAACCCACTACTTTCGCATCGATAGAGAAAAATGATATCAAGCGAACTTGCCGAAGGGGTTCCAGTGTTGATGTTAGCAAACAAGCAAGATGTTTTAGGAGAATCTATGGGACTCGAGGAAATAAAAGAGATATTCAATAAGATTGCTGTCAAACTTGCCGCACGCGACTCCCGTGTTCTTCCTGTTTCAGCGCTAAACGGGTAAAGCAATTCTGACAATCATTTTATAATCCTTGTATTATGCTTTTTCTAATTGACATTCCAGGGATGGGGTGAAGGATGCCGTCGAGTGGCTTACTATACGACTGCAGCACAATAAGACAGCTAGGCCTCCTATACTTCGATGATGATGTGAATAGGTTTTTATATATGCTCTTTGGAACCATTCTAGCTAAGCCACCAATTTATAAATAGCCTATGGCTGCTTAAGTGATTTCAAGCCTGCTTGCGCCAATTAACTAAAGATTATGGATGTATTTTAAATGATTAAAAGCAGTGTATTTTCTGTCTCAAATTAGTCTAAAGTGAATATGTTTTTCTTGAGGATTTGCTCCTAATATTCCACAAATTAGAGTCAATTATATTTTATTTGGTCTTTCAAAGAAAGAAGACAATGCGCGCTTTGAATTTCTACGATAACGCCTGTATGAGGTTCACTCAATAAAAAGATGCTCTATTACTCGACTCATTTGATGGGCTATATATTTTTTATTGCAACCAATTTCCTTTGCAGTAGGTTCAAAACTTAAGAAATTCCTGTTTTCAAAGCGAGAAAAATATATTGAAAAACAGCAAGCTGCCTTATAGGTAAAGTAAGAGATTCAGTGGAATAAAGTGTTCTTATATTGGCTGTAATTATATTGTCTGGCTAGGCTTGGAGGTTGGATCTAGCTTTACTTAGTAGGAACGATAAGTTTGTCCAGTTAAGCTAGAAGCTTTCTAGGCAACTTGGCAGGTGTCCAACCCAGCTGTTTTGAAAATATAGGCACTTTACCAAACAAACATGAATTTTGTGGTTTAAGGTGAGCTACAATAACTTATTTCCGCTATCATGAGTTTCATTTAAGCTGCTAGGATCAGAATCTACTTACATTCTTAGCCAGGCTACTATAAACCTTGAGCTTTGTTTCCAACGAGATCAATACCTTTAAAGCCTTAGAAAGAACTGGGGGCAATAAATGATATTTATTTTCTGCGTTCAAGATTTTACTCAAGGAAAAGTAGCACAATAAGCCTTTAATATTCAACTATTTATGGGTTAATTAACTCGTATTTTAAGCTCAAAATAGTTGGCCTTGCAAAAAGGGCCCACTCCGGCCAATAGGCTCAGTTATACAATTAAACTTGAAACACTCTAAAGCTACCACAAATGCAATGAGAAATTATGGCTGTTGTTGCTGATCTTATTCTGAGACATAGTAGACTAAGCATATTTAAGAGGGATCATCAGAGAAACCTGGTGTCATGGTGAAGTGAAGTGAAGTGAGAGCTCTTCGTAATTGATCAAATGGGGAATATACACCCAAATAAGGATGACATTACCAATGAAAGGGGACAGTGTATATTTATGTGAAGATGGTAACCTTTAAAGAGAAAATATGACAAAGTGCAATATATCACAAAGCATAGGTATAGGAGAAAGACTTTGCTTTTGACTCACAGTCAAGGAGTCAGCAGCATAGCTGAGTTCACACTCAATTTTGCAAATTTCAGGGATCATTTCAGCAGGTGGAGGAAGATTTCCAGAATTTTGGAGTGGCAAAAATGCAGTCTAACAATCTTGTTATTACAAATCTTATGGGAAGGTACTGGAATAAATAGATCATGAGAAAAGATATTTTATTGTATTGAAAATATCAAACTACTAAGGTAGTTAGTTAAAAAAATTGTTGCTTAAGGCCTTTTGGATACATCTTGATGAGGTGGCTCCTTGTGTTTGGTATTTTGTCAGCTTACATATATCACCAATGGTGGTTCTGTAAGCTGTTACTTCTTCCCCTTGTGGGCTTTAGTTTGTAGACCAAGGGATTAGATATAGAAGAATTGAATGTGATGTATACATGCACACTCAGGCTCAATTCTCCTTGCCACAATCCAATTGTGATCAATCATTAGATTTAAATCTACAATTGCCACAACTGGGCAGAGCTTTGAAGCCCACTTTTTTAGGCAGCAGAGCTTTGGCCTAGCCACACCCAGAAAAACTATATCTGTGACATCAGGATCAAGTTGAGGGCCTCATCTGACTTCAGGCATCTAGAAACTCAAATCACTGGTACACACAACACCAGAAAGACTAGTCTGTTTTTTAATACAGCTTCTATTTTGCATTGAAAAGCCAGACATCGTTTATTTAAAAAATTTATCTTAGCACATTGAACTTTCTGAAACCCTCCTGAAATAACATGTTTATATGGTGTAATATTGGGTAAATACAGTAATAATTGGAGCCACAATGTATGAGATATTTAAGGCTAGATGGTATACTTTAAAAAATTAGAAAGTATATAGCTGTATAGGGGCAACTAAGGGTGACAGCATCCTACTAATGCATCAGCAATGATCCAGGATAATGATTGGTACTGTATCTTATAATGTATCTTTGGGTTTGTCTTTATTTTTTGGAACACCTAACTTAAATCTTTGATAAGCTTGAGTAAAAAGCAGGGGTTTTATGATTTGCTGACTCCTGATGAGCAATAAAAAATGGTGCCTTGGGTCAAAGTTGGATGTCAGCTGGGATAGGATTTGCACTTTAAATCTGTTGAGTTGGAAAGAAAATTTTAATTTACTTGGAGCTGGGTATTCCCCTAAAGAGTCTTGACAATAATTAGCCTTTTGTTGGTAGCATGTACCTTAATATTTGACAACCATGATAAACTCAACTGCATAGATGAAAAATTAAGAATTTAACTGTAGCCAAGCTGATACTGTAATTTTCAGAGCTATTGAGATTAAAAAATAGATTCAATTTAGAGCAGAATAAAGTCAATCATAGAAAAAATATAACTGGCTAAGTTTTTAAGTTAACTCAGGGGAAAAGAGCTTTTACTATTTTTAATGTGCCACATAAAACAATTAACCATCAAAAATAAATTTAGCCACACTCAAAGATAATGATACACAACTGAGCAACAAACCAAATCAAACTTGCACATGGACATTCCAGATCCCAAATAGGATTTAGATGTATATTATTCATACTAAAAGGTATACTAAGAAAACAGAAGCGTTAAATAGAAAGTGCACAAAATTTACAGTACACAACAAAAAAAACTAAGCTACACTGAATCTTTGCATCACTTTAAACAAAAGAAAGCTCCAAAAAGGGTAATGAAATATTCACAGCTAATACAGTTCATTTCATTCAGAAAGCCAGGGTATTAAATTTAAAACCCAGCCTTCTATTTAGATCAACTAAAGATCTGCAAGTAATCTTTAACAAAATTCAATCTGTATTAAAACCATGAAAAAAGTATTTAAAAAGTAGTTTTCAAAGCTGTGGCACTAAGCAAAATCAATTCAGATTTAATCAAATTTATAAATGGACCCAAATATATTGTTGATTAATATAAGTCTATCAATTTTTATTATCTTTAAATCTAAGTTGATTGTGCTCAGTGCCAGAGCTTTGAAAAACTACTTTACCACTTTTTCAATTAATTAAATCTTATAATGAGGTTTTCAAGTGCCAGCAACTTTTCCCGTATTAACACTCAGTATCAAGAGCTTATGGAAGTCAAAAACCAAAAGAAGGGGGCTAGTAATTATGATTTATACACTTAAATGTTGGCACCTACTCTTCAGAGGCTACTAAGGTGTATACTGGGTCAAAGCTAAGGAACTAATTGTGTTGGGGTGACATCCTTCAGTTGAATGAGTTCTATTATGAGAGCAGTAGAATGAGCTTTCAAGCACTTGAAATATTCCAAAAACCTCCCTAACATCATTCTAGTATCATTTACATCAACTATGACTTTTCCTGTGTCTGCCCTTCTTTAGGGATGTAAAGATACTAGAAAAATTATCCAAGTTAACTTTGGAGAAACTATTGCCCCTTGGCAAAAGATTCAAAATGATTAGGAGCAACTTTAGGGGAAGCTTTGAATATGGAATTAAGAGGAATAGGAGTGTGTTTTATTGTATAATACTTTAGACTTATATAGCTTGTGCTGTGGCAGGGATATAAGTCAGATCAAAGATAAGGTAGGTCATGTGCAGGATGGGTTCAAGTTGCTTGATACTTGAACAAGTCATATGATATTGATTTATTTCCTTTATTGATATGTAGAACAATTTTATTGGATTGGCAACAAACCAGGCAATGACTGGATGTTAAGTGTGTTGGCAGTTGCCAGAATACCCATACATCCAGCTCCTCAACACCCCCTTAAGGAGTTACTCTGGTACATCAGGAGGGGGCTTTGTCTTGACAGCTACTGCCTGATGTTCCTGGAGTTGTTTGCTAGTGAGTACTAGTTGCATCAAGTGTTCCCCTTTGCTGAGGCAAAGGCAGGATCTGTGGTATTTCTTGATGACGGGGTCTTTGGCGCCTTGTAACTTAACTAGATAGGTATTTCTTTCTGGTTGGTATCTGATGACTCTTACTGGTCCTCCGTGTACTTAATCTAACTTCTTCCTGTTTTCTGCTAGGACACAGACAGGGGAGTTGATTGGAAGTAATTCCTCTGTAAGGTTACCTTTTGTGCTTTGAGCCTTTTGGTTTTTGCTATTTTAGCTTTGAGGCGTATGTGTTGTATAGCTGGTGCTTATTCTACTGTGAGAGGTCTTCCCAGGGGATCTTCACATATGGTTGTTTATTGTGGATGACTATCTCTGTTTTGTATCTGTATATTGGTTCAAAAAGTGAGTAGCCTGTCCCTTGGTTGGTGTGTACCTGCAATACTAATAATGCATGTTTTATGTATAGTGACCATGTGTCTATGGCTTTACCATCCATTATTTTCTTGAGGATTCTGATGAGGCTGTTGTTTAGGTGTTCCACTCTGCCGTTGGCCTGTAGTCTGTAGGGCAAGGTTGTAGAGTGTTTGATGTTTTTGGATTTTAAATTGTTGTTTACTACGTGACCTGGTAGCTCTGTGGCTCCATCTGTTATGATGTAGTCAGAATTTTTGTAGTTGGCTATTATTGCCTTGTTGATGAAGCAATTTATTGTTTCTGCTTTGTGGTTCTGTGTTTCCAAGAAGATGGGCCAACATGTAGCAAAGTCAATTGCTATTATTAGAAAGCATTGTTTAGTTTTTGCTTATGGGAAGGGTCCCACCACATCCAGTCCTCAAACCTTGAATGGTTAGGGTCTGGTACTGGATTAACTGTGGGTTGTGGAGCCTTGGTGTTGGCGTATTTCTCACACACTGTGCACTTTTTCAAAATTTCAACTATGTCTTGTTTAAGATTGGGCCACCATATTATCTCTTTTAGAGTGAGGTGTAGGTTGTTAGCCTTTGTATGTCTTAGTAGGTAGTGATGTCTTAGTATAGTGTCAACTCTTTGTGCAAGTGGGATGTAGGGAACATGTTTATCTTAAATGATGTGGTAGACTGTGCCATTTGATACCTGGAAATGCTTTTCATTCCTTAATAATGTATCATGGGTCAGTTGATGTGTGGAGGGTCTTTCCCTTTTGTTTTGTATTTGGTATTATATAGATTAGGCCATTAAGAGTCCAGGTGGTCAGGATGATCTTCTCTTGGCTGACATAGCCTATAGAGGGCATCAGCCGTGACCAGCCCTGCCCCCTTTTTGTATTGGATGTCCAAATTGAGCTGCTCCATCAGGGACATCCATTTGGCTTGTTGCCGTGCAAGTGCGCTCTGAGTTTTGAAATAGATTAAGGATTTATGGTCAGTTAGTACTTGGACGTTTAAATGTCCTTCTAAGTAACATCTCTATTTCTTGCATGTGTGATATATTGCTAGCAATTCCTTATTCTGTATTGGTTATCTCTGCCAAGTATTGATTAGTTTTCTACTTTTGTAACATACTGGCAGGAAGTCTTGCTGCCCTGGCTACCAGATGCATAGGACTGCACCAATGGCGGTGTCACTGGCATCCAACTCAAGCTTGTAGCACCCATTGTTATTAGGATATTGCAAGATTGGTGCTTTGGTCAGAGCTTGTTTTAGTAGTTGGAAATCCTTGTCACATTCTGGTGTCCAGATGAATCTCTTTTTTCCATTACCTTTGGTTAGGTCATTGATTGGTGAGTGAGCTTTCTGCAGTCTTTGATGTATTTCTTTAGGTAAGCTATCATTCCAAGAAAGCATCTAACTTTTTGACAGAGGTGGGGCGTTGTATGTTATTTATGGCTTTAATTTTGTCTGGATCTGCTTTGATGCCACCATCAGAGACAATGTAGCCCAAGAACAGGAGTTCCTTTTCCATAAATTGGCACTTGCTAGGCTTTGTATAGGGTTTGTGCTTTGCAAGTTAATTGAGTGTCTTGCAGACATGCATGAGGTGTTCCTCTTTTGTTTTTGAGAATATGATGATATTATCAAGGTAGCATAATGTATTTAAGAGACCGTTTAGTGCTTGATTCATCATGGTGACAAACGTTGCAGGAGCGTTGGTCATCCCAAAGTTCATTTATTTGAGTTGCCCAGACAATTCTGACTGGTACAACAAGCCCATAGGGCCAAAAAGAAATGATCAAAGTCTCATATACAATGTAAAAAAGAAGAAGGGGACAAGGAAACCTGCAAAGCAGGGGGAAAACCTTGGCTGAGAGGGAAGATTGTGAAGGGGAAGCATACTTTGAGCTATATATCCCATTTTGGGGTACTATAACTTTCAGGAATTTTGGGATAGTGGATGCTGGCAGGCTAAGATTGAATTATTATTGATCCCAGAAAAACCGGGCCAGACAAAATTTGGGCCTTTGGCCCGCATTTTTTGTTGCTTGATTCCAAAACAGTGAGTCAAAGCTGAACAGAAAGTCCAATAGAAATGTGCTGATCCGGAATAATCCGGGCAGAAATTCCCTCAGGCCAGCTGCCCACAATTTTTTGTTGAACATCCTGATACACGTTTTGTGGGTTAAATCTGTGTGAGGCTATGGTTTTAGGGCCAATGACTAGGGTTAGCGCCCCAGAAGAATAGGATGTAATCTCTAGGATCTGGTGTGGCGTGGAGTGGTAGATCAAAAGACTAATAGCTGATCCAAATTAATCCGAGCTATTAGCCCTTGGGCTGTCTGCCTGGATTTTTTTGTTGGAAGGTCTGTGTCTGTTACAGGATGGCCCATTATGTTTGTGGGTGAATTGGGGTGCAAAATTGCTAGGCTATGCCCTCAGTGCAACTGGTGGATCACATGTGAGTACCAATCTGCTGAGAGTGTGGCTTTCACATTTTTGTGTTAACCACTGGGCCATGTTTTTCTTAAATTGCTGGCCTGCCTTGGATTGTGTGGTGCTTTGTGGGAAATGTATAAAGGGTCTGAAGGCAGAATGTGTTGTTCAATGGGAGCAAATAAGGTGCAATTTTGTGGGCCACATTAAACCAAAAAAATGTGGTCCTTTGACCTGGTTTTTTTGTTACCAATTTACTTCCATGCTTGACTGCTGCTATGGTGAACTCCTTTGATCCAGATGCAGCTTCTTATGGTCCAATTATATCTGGGGGAGTCAAGGCCATAAATTGGCCTTGCTCAAAGCAGTCATTAGCACATCTGGGATAATTGGTACTGCTTTGAGGTTGAAAAGAATCCTATTCATGCCTGGGACTGGGCCAGAAGTCCTGCAGAAGAGTTTGTCCCATTGGTGGGTTCCATCAGCCACTATACATTAGTGACCCCACCAGAAGTAGGACCACTGCTGTCATTAGCTGCTGCATCTTTGGCTTTTTTGGGTGCCCTGGACTGTTTGGGATCCCCTGCAGTGTAAGGGAATAGCTTAGCTACTGCAGCAAGTTTGGTTTAGACCTTGCATCTTGGTCTTCCATTATCCTGTGCAGAAGGTACCTGTTCCTGATTGGGTGTATCCTGGGTTTGGGCCAGCAGCAAATTTTCTTGGGCCACTGCATTGTGGTGACTGTCTGCCGTAAATCACGCAATTAATGCTATTTTGATATGGCCTTTGAATTGTGATAGTTGCAAAGATTTGGCTGGGTTTGCGTTTGACTTTGGAAATCCCTTGCCTTCTGCAAATGGGTCTGGTTCAATATCCACCCATTCCGGATTATTGTACCTGTCTGTGATTGATCCTGGTATGACCTCATCCTAACGTAACCCCCTCAGCCACTCTGTCTTCCTAATGAGTGATCACTGTCCCTTGCCTACTATTTAAAGTAGAATCATTATTCCTAATAAAACCAAGCTTATCCACATTTGCGTTGGCGTTTATAATCTTCAAGCTTTTCCTGTCTGTTCTGCCAAAAGGACTTTTACATCTTGTTTTCCAGGAAATTAAGGTACATGTCCTTAATTTTGCCCTGAAGGCTAACCCAAGGCTAGCTTCAAACCTCAAATCTTTTGTTACAAAGATTTCCCGCCATGTCCTCCAGGATGTCATCCCCTGGAGCCAAACACAACAAAACGGTGCTCACTACAGGGGCTGCAAGCCCCTTGGTTACCCTGTTCCCGGACACGTTCTCTGGTCCTTCTCCCTTTGTTTCTGAAGTACCCAATCAACCTAAAGTTTCTAGTCCCCTGCTAGAAGAAGACATCACTGATGTCCCCTCAAATCCTATGGTATTGGTTCTGTCTCCTGGGCCCGTGTGGGCCCCTTCTTGCTTTCTCTCTCAATTAAAAGCAAGCTTGTGCTGCCGCCCACTCCCTTCTTCATTCTGGCATGGTAGTCATGCACTCTATCCCTGGCCTCTGTCCCGGGTACGTTTCTGAAGACCTGTACTCCTTCCTTTTGGACTTCAGTCTCCCCCCTTGCATTGATGGAATCCATGGATAATATTGGCGTGTTAGTTAACTGGTTCATCCAGCCTGCCCTAGTTCACCACCAACTTGCCTTAGAATCCCAGAATCAACTATTAGATTCTGTAGCCACCACTGTATCAAATAACCATGCTCAAAATATGGCCTACCAAGAATGGCCACACAGTCTCTTTGCTTGTATTTCTGACAACCAGCGCAACTCATTGGTGTCACAGAAGTACCTAACTGCCTCCCTGAACTCCCTTTGTTCCTTGCTCCCTGGATACATAAAGGATCAACTATGCAAATTGGATGAACATCAGGCAGCGTGGCATGAGCAAATTGAGGCTTTTCTGCTAAATCATTGCCAGGATTTTGAGACACTGGTTAATGAGCTTAATCAGTTCAGATAGCATGTCAACTCACAACTCAAATTGATAGGAGCTCATGTCAATACTTGGGGCTGCCATCTAAAGCATCAGTGCAGTCTGGATAAGGATGCACTAGGCAAGACTCTATACCAGGTGCAAAATTATGTGAATGATAGTGTAGTGTCTATTGAGGTGACTCCTCCTGCTCCTCCTGTCAAGACCCCATCTGATTTTGAAACCAAGGTATGGGAGGCAATTGCCAAAATCGAGGCTACCACTTGACGTCAAGCTTCTGTGAAGAACCCCCCTCCAGTTGATCCAATGCCTGACCCTTTTATTGCCTCCCTCACTGATCAGGTGGCTACCTTACAAGGTAAAATTGAGTACTTAAGACAGCGCCTCTTCAACTCTGAGGATTTGTCATCTGAATCTGAATCTGAAGAGGAAGGTGAAGTTGTTAATACTCCCGCTCATGACAATCATGATTATTGTCCTGGTCTGGAAGGTCAACCACAGAGTAACTGTGCGTGTGCACTAGATCAACTTGCCAAAGTGATAAATGATGTAGCTGATAGGCAGGACACGTTGGAAAGAGAGGTCCAAAACCTCTCCCGCTTTACCAAGACCCTAAATGGACAAGTCGCCCCATTGGTCACTCAGACCACTTCTCTGACTACTTGTGTCAATGGAATTGCTGGCACCTTGGAAGTATAACAAATCAAGATTGACAAGTTTGGGACTGCTGCCGCCACTTCTAGAGATTTTAGTGGACAGAACAGCTCTACCTTGGACACTCTAGAGAAAAGCCTTCAACTCCTCTGGGCTAGACAACCTGCTGCTGAGTCCAAGTTTAAAAGCAACCCTCATATTAACGTCTTCAACCCTGGTGAAAACAGTCAGTCCTTGTCCTCATCCATTGACCCAGACTACAAACCAACCTTCAAACAGATATTTGATCCAAAAACCTCTACCATTGCTGCCTTTCTAACCATTTACAAAACTGCAATAAAAAGGGCTACCGACAAGCTCAAGAAAGAACACATTCTCACCTGTCTCCATCCCACTTGCCAGGAAGTTGTGGTCCCTGAGCTCCCCTCCATTGTCACTTGGGGAGACATGAAGCGCCTCCTTATTGAGGAATTTGGAGGAGGTCTCAGCTTGGAGGTCAAGAAGGATGCCTTTATGCACATTGCTTTCAAGCTCAAGGAAACCCTGGTTGAGTTTGCAGATTGTTTCTACATTGAAGGCCAACAGTTAATCACCAGTTGACAGTTAACTCTCTGGGAAGCCTACACGGCTTGCTCAAATGCTTTGAAGGTGAACCAGCTTTTATGCCTACACTTTAAGGCACACAAGGCTTTGCTTACTTTCATGAAGAGTATTAAGACTCTCTTACAAGACATGCATTTGACCCATGGAGGAATGGTGGTACATGAAAATAAGGCCAGCAATGCTGGAGCTTTCTCTTGTACGCCGCACATAATGACCCTGGGTGCTGGTGGATAGGCTAAGAGGCAAGGTTGTAATAACTGTGGCCAAATTGGGCACCACTCACGCACTTGCACTAATCCTTGAGTGGAAGGTTGTGACCCCAAGGAACAGGCGGGAAAAGAGAGGTCAGCTTAGAGACGGAGACGCTCTCTGCTGAACAATCTCCCCCGTCTTCCCCTGATCCTCTGTCTGATGAGGAAGCTCCGTCTTCCTCTGGCCCAAATATCCTTCATCTGTTTCACAATCTCTCCAGTGATTCAGAGCCTGAAGATTCTGATAGTGAAGATTCTGATAGTTATGGCTATTCTGTCTTGGCTGTTCCAGAAACTATCTCTGTCCCATACAAGCTTTGCTCTGGGAAGACTACCACCACTTCCTGAGTACCTGCAAGTGAAGCTAAGTCTATGGTGGCTTGCCCTTATCTAGCTCAAGCCCATTGATCTCCCGTCTTGGTTGACTCCTCCAAGGAAGCTGCCAAGCTAGCCGACGCTCTCTTTCAAAATGTGACTGTATCTCTCCCGCTACAGACTGTATATAAGGAGATTCCTGTGTTACGGTGCATGCTAGCTAAATGAGAAAAGAAGATAGAAGCTGCAAAAGATCTGTTAGCAGTCTTGCCCCCCTTTGGGAAAGATAAAACCTGCTGGAAGTGTCAATCTAAAAGGTTAAGATCAAAGCCATCTTGGACACAGGTTCCCCAGTCAACGTGGTATCTTCCAAACTAATGAAGAAACTTAAGTTGGCCCCTGACCTCAACTACACGCAGTTGTATGGCACAGCTGGTATGGCACAGACACAGGCCATTGGTGCCTATTTCTCTCTACCCATGAGGTTTGGGAAACTCCTTATTGCTTCCTGCCATAGTCCTTGAGAACAAAAGCTATGACCTCTTGGTTGGTACACAATTCCACTGAGAGTATAATGGGATTGTAAACTTACAAAATGGATACCTTTTGCTCTTGGGATATGTGGTTCCTTTGATTTTTGAAGAGCCTCTGTGCCTCCCAGGGAAACTTCTTAAAAATTGTGTGCTTGAGTACCCTACGGGTATCTTCTCTCTCAAGTATAGGACTCACTCTTCCAACATGTGTACCCCTCCTCCTTCCTGACCTGCAGAAGAAGGGGTACCTCTGCTAGCACCAGCAGCTATTACCTTCCCCCGGGCTCTCAAGTGGTGATTAATTCCCAGATATCTTATAAGCTACCTGAAAAGTCATTCTTGGAACTTTACTCACCTGAATCCTTAAGTCGTACAGAGCCCCGCCTGTATCCTGGGATTTTAGATTGAACCCACAAAGAGCCCATACAATTACTGCTTGCCAACCTGATGGCCCTATTAATGCAGGTGACCCAAGGCCAGGTTGTGGGACATGGTTGTATCCTGGGAGAAGAACAGGTGGCCTCCCTATACCCCTTCGGAATGTTCAGTGATTTTAATCTACCTGAGGACAATCCTCAAGTTCTCTTATTGTTCACTTCTGCTGATACTCCCCAACTGTCTCCTGTTCAGCAAAAAGATGTGTTGGACCTACTCAATCAGTTCAGCAACATCTTTGCCTCTGGTCTTACAAACTATGTCCTAGCTAAAGGGGTCATCCATCAGATTGATACTGGGGATGCACCCCCTTTTTGTGTCAAACCATACTGTTGTAGTAGGGTGGAAGATGCTCAGGTGTCTAAAGAACTCAAACAACTTCTGGACGCCAGGTTACTAGCTCCTTCCCAAAGTCTGTGGGCTTCCCCGTTACTGATTCTCAAGAAGAAAGATGGCGGACATTGCATTGTAATGTACTATTGCTGCCTGAACTCTCTCACTAAGAAAGACTCGTACCCCTTGCCCATAATTGACAATGCACCTAGACAGCTGGGTGGTTCCAAGTTTTTCTCGGCCATGGATCTAGCTTCTGGGTACTGGTAAGTTGACTTATCTCCTGAAGATTGAGAAAAGGCTGCAATTATCACTTCAGAAGGCCTTTTTGAACCCACTCAAATGCCCCAGGGACTCTGCAATGCCCCTGCCACATTTCAATGGGCTATGGACTCCATCCTACGAGACCTGAAGCTCTCTTGTGTCCTTGTATACCTTCATGATATCACTGTGTTCAGCGCTATCTTTACCAATCACTTGGAACACCTCAAGACTGTCTTCATTAAGATTTGCAAAGCTGGCTTGAAACTCAAACCCTCCAAGTGCTCCTCCTTTAAAGAGAACCTTGAGTTCTTTGGCCATGAGGTCACTAAAACTGGAATCTGCCCCATGAATAATAAGGTGGAAGCCATTGACAAGATGCTACCTCCCACAAATCTTTGAGAGGTTCAAGTATTCCTCAGTATGATGGGCTACTACTGACAGTTCATACCTGACTTTGCTGAACTGAGTGAACCCCTTGTCCAACTGCTTTGCAATGTCCCCTTTGAATGAACTGACAGCCAACAACAAGCATTTGAAGCACTGAAGGCCAAGCTCAAGGAGGCTCCTATCCTAGTCTATCCTGATTATGATAAAGAGTTCATCTTGTACACTGACGCTAGTGGAGTAGCTGTGGGTGCCATCCTTGCCCAACTTGACAATGAAGGCATAGAGCAACCTGTAGCCTACTTGTCAGGGGTCCTCAATAATCACAAGAAGAACTACAGCGTCACTGAGAAAGAATGTTTGGCAGTGCTGCATGTGGTGAAACAGTTTTGGCATTACATTTATGGGACCAACTTCACGGTAGTCACAGATCACTCTTCCCTCAAATGGCTGCAGCAGTTAAAGGAGCCTGAAGGTTGACTAGCATGTTGGGCTCTGCGTCTACAAGGGTAAAATTTCACTGTGATTAACCATCCTGGGGCCCAACATCAGAACACTGATGGCTTATCAAGGATGCTGATATTAGCTATCTACCCTGCTGATGCTGATTGCCTATACAAACTAATAGGGTACCCTGACTCTTGGACCACTGAGCCAGAAGACATTTGCCTGGCGCTACAAACCCTATCCAAGAACACTGTAATTCAAGATAGGCAGCTCTTCAAAAAGGTCAACAATGCCTACCTACCCTACATTTTCCCTAGCATGAGGATAGCCATTATCCTCCAAGATCACATTGACACTGGGCTTGGGGGTATAGCCAAAACTCATGACTGGTTATGCAAGAACTTCTACTGGGAGAACATGTGCCTTCTGATCCCTGATGTTCTTGCCTCCTGTCATTTGTGTCAACTCCAATGTCCTCGCCCGTCCCAACACCAATTCAAACTCATCCCCCCTAAGCATGCTTTCCACACTATGAGTATTGGTGCTGTTGGGCATTTCCCTTGGTCTAGGTTGGGGTTTCAATTTATCTTAGTTGCCATAGATCATTTTAGCAAATGGGTTGAAGCCAGAGCTACAAAAGATATAACTGTCAAGACCACTGCTAATTTCTTGCTGCAAGATATCTTCTACCAACATGGCTGCCCTCAAGTCCTGCTTTCTGACAATGGCACCAATTTTAATGCTTGCCTCATCATGTCTATTGTCAAAGCTATGGGTACCCACCAATCTTTCTCCGCACCATATAACCCTTCAACTAATGGAACTGTCAAACAAGCTAATTCCTCCCTGGTGTCCATAGTGAGGAAACTCACACTCTCCAACGCTGCCAATTGGGATATGTTCCTCCCTGCTGCCCTCTTTGCTTACCAACTCAGTAGACACCAAGTAACTGGCCAGTCCCCTTTTGCCATGCTGTATGGATGTGAAGCCGCCACCCCCTCAATCTTGAGACCCCCTTGATCAAAATTGATGTGTCTGCAAATCCTGAGGCCCATGTTAAAGACTTAACCAATTGTATCATCAACATCCAAACAACAGCTTATTCCACTGCTTACAAGGTCAAGGCTCTGGAGTTCTCCCCATCCAATGACGCTAGAGCCCCCCTCCCTGAGTACCAAATAGGCAACCTGGTTCTCTACTACCAGAATTGTACAGGTGGTAGAGCTCATAAGCTGGATTCCCTATGGGTTGAGCTCTGTGAAGTCAACTTTAAAAAGGGTGTTAAGTATACTGTGAAATTGCTGTCTTCTGAACATCCTTTTGCCTGTGTTCACTCCAAATTTCTCTGCAAATATCAACTCCCTGTGTCCAATCTTGAGGGGGGAGATGTCAGAAATTGTGCCATTAATACTATTTTGATATGGCCTTCAAATATTGATAGCTGCAAAGATTTGACTGGTTTCACTTTCAAGTTTGTAATTTCCTTGCCTTCTGCAAATGGGTTTGGGCCAATATCCACCCATTCCAGAATACCATACCTTCCCTTGTCTGACCCTGGTATGACCTCATCCCAACGTGACCCCCTTGGCCACTCTGTCTTTCTAATGAGTGATCACTGTCCTGTGTCTACTATTTAAGTAGAGTCAAATCTCCTAATAAAGACAAGTTTATCCACATTTGTGTTGGCTTTAATAATCTTCAAGCTTTTTCCTGTCCTTTCTTCCAAAAGGACTTTCACATCTTGTTTTCCAGGAAATTAAGGTATGTGCCCCTAATTTTACCCTGAAGGCTAACCCAAGGCTAGCTTCAAACCTCAAATCTTTTGTTATAAAGATTTCCCACTGTGTCCTCTTGGATGTTGTCCCCAGGAGCCAAACACAACATCCACCATTCTTAGATTTTAATTGGTCAGGGAATGAGGCTGGGGCAGTGCCAATTAGTTCTTTGGGTTTGGGAATGATTATCTGTTGATTGGTGATTGAATTTAGCTTGGTCACAACTTGCAGGACTTTCTGAATCTTGTGGCTGAACTGGGGTGCTGTCCACAGTCAATTTATTGGCTGCATTAACAGCAACTCCTGTGGCTGCAAGACAATCTGCCAGCATATCTGTGCAGCTAGGGTGATTGGGGGGGCAGAAACAGGAGAAGATCTGCTGCAAACCCCAGCAGATCTGGTCCAGGGCGGCATTGGGCGCACCCAGCCCAATTATAGCATTGAGACTGGATGCCCCAATGCCATTGGGAGTCACAAGATCCCCCAGGCCAGTTTTATTATTGGCCCCAGGTCAAATCCTGCCTTATGGACATTTCAAACTGCCCCACACCTGCCCTGGTGGGTGATTATGGGTTCAAATCACCCAGCAGGCTTTTTCAGCTGCCCACACTTTTTCTTGGCAGCCAAGTTTGGGGGGTTGAACCTTGTTCCAGACGCCGTAAGGCTGGCCCTTACATTGGGATTATATAGTCATAGTGATTGCTTAGGAGGAATAACACTCCTGTTTATCAATCACTTGGATGGGCAAGGGGTGGATTGTTCCTATTAGTGAGTGAAGCGCTGAATTGAGAGGCCACTGGATTGAGATTGGTATTGGTTCTTGGTCTGGTTTTGTAATTTAAGTTGACCCCTGCATTTGGCTTCATATGCCAGGATATCCAAACCAGATAGTACAAGGGTTTCTGCAGGGAATATTGCCCAGGGCTGATCCCACAGTTTTGAAATATGCAATGTCTTGGCCAATATTTTCTCTTTTGTCCTTTGGATTTCAGTAAGTCCCCCCTGGCTTACCCCCAAAATCTTAGTAGCAGCCTTTGGGCTTCTGCTGATGACTGGGGTTTTTACTAGCCCACTCCCCAGTTCTCACACTTGTAGTTAGTCATGTGTGTTATAACCTTGATGAACATACCACAATGTATTGATGATGAGATTCTCTTAGCTTCCCCCCCATTATTTTGGGGACCATTAGAATGCCAGACTACAAGTGAACAAGTAAATTAGGAAGCAGAACCACATCTGTGAGTTGCTCCATCATATAAAGGGTTTCCCTCAAACAAGCAATTATGTTTCAAAGCCTTAGACACCACCCCAAACAGCGCTACCACATGCATAGCATGCTTGCATTAAACAGTGTCAAGGCTTTCCAATTTTTAAAAAAAACATTAAGAAAAACAATGCATATATACAGACCAGATGGGAAATGAAGAATCAAAGTAAACTAGCCCTCAGGAAAAGTCAACTTCTTTCTTCAGTGACCATGGCAGTCAATTCCTTTATCATATTTATAGGACATCCAACAGTACACAACATCTTCTTTACTGCAACTTATTATAGTAAGGTATTAGCCAAGTTTTCTCTATGTTGCCCCTATTGCTTACATAAGGCTGATAGCCAGTATCAAGGACAACTTCAAACTTCTTACAAATAACTGCACTGGGTGCATCTTTGTAGTATTCAAGTGGGTTACCAGATAAATGTAGTCAACTGCTTTTTTATTAGAAGTTCAGGATGTGGGATCTTTTGACTCTTTCTTGTAAGATTTGAGACCTTGGGGTTGATTCTTCTGACTCTTTCAGTGTAAAAAGTCTGGTTTCATGGTTGAGTTGGCACACCTTATTCTTTGTTGGATGTGCTGTTTGTTGCTTTATTTTTCACAAATGAAGGGACTTGACTGTTTGATCTTCTTGGTACCTACACCCTTGGATCTCACCGCTGGTTGTACTTTCCTCTTCTTACAGGCAATTAATATTTTCCATTGAATTAAAGTTACTATCCCTATTTATTAATATATTGTGTTTTAGACTTTTTAGACTAAGTTGTATCTTTATTTCTCACATGTGTTATCATATAATCTTTCTATATGCAGCATGTTTATATATTTGGCCAACCTGACCCCACCTGTATAAGTTTTATCAGTCCTATATGATATCCCTTTGAATTTTTGCAATATTTACAACCAAAAATCAGGATACAGTATTGTTATCAAACATTGGTTTCATATTTCATTTATTAATTCAGCCAAATCAGCACCAATATGGTGCTTGGTATGATTCACTTGTATTTGAGTTTTTGTATGGTAGAGCTTGTTTGTTATTGACATTGTTTCCTTGGGTGTATTTAGCTTTGTAGCCCACAACTTCTGTCACCCTGCTTAAAGCAGGGTATATATTATCAAGATTAAGATGTACTTGGGTTGATCTGCTTGCACCTTGAGGCCCAAATCTTACTGCATGGCCTTTGTGAGGTGCATGCTTGATATAAACACTGTGTATTTGGTTTGATAATTAAATCCTATATTTCTGTTAATATAGATCTTACTTTATACTTAATGTTATATTTTTCTCTATTTTCACCTTTAGTTTGCTTAGATCTGACTTTGGTTCTTCCATCTTAACAGCTCTGAAAATTACACTATAGTGCATTAAAGTTTAAAGATACAGTAGTTTTCAAAGCTATGTGCTAAGCAATAAGGCTGAGATTTAAGCAAAAAAAAACCAGATAAAAATGAAATAGAGGTGAATCCAAACTTATTATTAATCAATATAACTTGGTTGGATTTGATTTTATGTAAATCTGAGTTGTTTTTGCTTAGCCCCATAGCCTTTTAAACTACTGTAGCTCCCTGCTGTAAATTGGTAAATTTTCTTAGATTTTCCTGCTGAAAGGCTCCAAGACAAATATATTATACCAATGCAGTATTCATTGAGCGCAGACATACTGCCTGAACATGATTTAAATTTTTAAAGGGAGTTCACTTAGCTGCAGCCAAATTCTGTCATTTTTATTGTACAGCCAAGCTTACTACAGTTGCTAATATTTCCCTGGCTGAAACCTTTATTTTGATGGTGCAAGTGTTGCAGGTGAACTGTTTATTTTTAGTACTTGAAATTGGGGGAGGCAATGCTTCAAGAGGTTAGAGAGAAGGGATTTGAAAATAGGATCTTAATTGAAAAGAGAAATGATTCTTATGCCATAAGGAAAAGTCATTTAGCACCAAGAGGATGGCACATGTAGAAATGATCTGAATAGTGGTTAACAGTGTTCTGGATAGGGTAGTTGTTGAGATCTTTTTTATAAATGGGTCTCCTTTTTATAGAAATATAATATTTAACCCTAGTAGTGGGATTGAGAGGGGACATGATGTTAGGTTCAACATAGGGTGACTTTATGAGTGCCCCCGGGTATTGTGAGATATATTGGTAACTGATATCCAACTGGGTTGCAACAGATTGATTCTGACGGGATTCAAAGGCAAGAAAATGTGTTGAATTTAGATCATCTTTATATTGCGTGCAAAATAGAAACTATCCAGTATTGGGGAATGTTAAAGTAGGTCAGGTATTCCTGATCTATTTTAAAGGGAGGTTTAGAAATATTGATTCATATGGGTTTCTCTTTATGACCCTGATCAGGCACCCCGGGTTTAATTGCATTGATCCAAAAAATGATGGGCTAGTTTCTACTTTGTACTTGATGTGGTAAACGATTATGAGCCCTGATTGTAACGCCTTTCAGAAAATTTATTATTTATATAGGTCCCCTGGTGTAAGATAAGGCTTTGGGTAAATTATGTGCAGTTGTATTTGTTCAGATGATCCAGATGAACAATGTGTATGGGAGTATTTGAAGTGGTTTAATTGCATAGTGGGTTCATCATTAAATTATTTAAGTTGAAGCATTAAAATATAAAGGTGTTTTAAAGTTTTCACTCAGCCAATACAAGGTAAATATAATTAGAGTTATTTAAGTGGGGATCTGATATGCTTATTTCTGGGATTCAATAGTATGGTGGGTTCGGCATTAAATTGTTTAAATTGAAGTATTAGACTTTATTTGTATTATATTGGCTGAGAAAAAAATCAAATTGCATTTTATTATAAGTTATTTAGATGGGGAGCTGGCATGCTTGGTTCTGTTATTTAAGTGTAACACGTGGATGGGTTAATGAGTAATTGTAGATGGTAAACATGCTGCTATGAGGATGAAAAGGTAGAAATGTAGCGATATGATGGTAGAGGGGTTGGATCGGCAGCTTATCGGGGGTTGTTTGCTCGGTAATAGAAGCATTTGGGAACCAGCCCGTGGTCAGGGCTGATCGAAAAGAACATTATGTTCCCCAATGAATCCAGCTTAAATCCATATTTAGGTTTCAGGTATTGATTCTTGACTAATTTTTATTTGATGTAGAAGTGTCTTTTGCGACAGAATAGGTCGTTGGGCTTTCAGCTCGGAGGATTTTGGTTCGCTTAAACCTCCATGCATATCGCTAAAATAGGATGATGCTTTGGGACATGGCCAAGCTCGTGATTAGTTGCCATTGCCTGATTTCTGCTTCAATCATCCAATAGAAGTGGATCCAAATGAGACTGCCCTGCCTAAAATGGATAAGTGTTATGTAAAGTAGTTGGAACGGGTAGCATACTAATATATCCTATGCTGGGGTTCTTTTTACAACTTAAATATCATGTCTCCACTAAAATAAGTAAACATGAGTTGTCTCCCAGCCAATAGGAGAAGATCAAGCTACGCTAGCCTGCGGGACAAACTATATAGACAACCCACCTTTTGCTACTTCTGTATGGATCAAGGGGACTCGAGTGATAGCTGGGAGTTTAGACATCCTTCCCTCACAAGCGCTGCAGTAAAAGGGTCAAGAGGCAAGCGCTCTTCAATTACGATTACTTTTGTTGAACAACGCTTCTCCTCCTTACCCCTACGGCCTTACTCGTCCAGCATCCACTCTACAAGCTCTTCAATGACGCTGATCGATGTCCTACGCAACGAATCCCCCGATAATCTGTCTGTCTGCACGCTCAACTCAAACAACGATACCCAAGCCCTCAACTCACCAAAGAGAGGGATCCATAAGCTGTTTAACCGTGAAAAGAAGTATCTTCTGCGGAGGGGCAGCGTTGAAAGCGGAATGGAGCTTGAGCTGGGCAGGGAGCAGATCAAATGCCATCCTGATTTCGACCAGGTACTGAGGACTGGCTTTTCTAATCAATCCAAACCCACATTAAAGATTTCCCTAACCCCACGAGTCGCCAAGGCGGGCCCCAAATATTCATACTCATCTCTCAAAGCCCGCTAACCTCCATTAAATCATAAATTGTTTTTGCATTTATTTAATATCTTACTTCACCAGCAGTCTAGACTCTCGTCCCCTTAATAAAGCCCATGCTTATCAATAACCTATATTATCAAATTACACTCCCTAACTCGGCACTAGAGTCATTTTGGGGTTGTAGCGAAACTCATCAATATTGATTACATTTTTTAAATAAATCATCTACCAGATTACATCCTGACCCATAGCTACGGGCAAGTGCCTAAGGTCGAAGTTCCTAAGGTCGAAAGTGCAGAAATCGAAAATAGGACCCCAAAAGGGCAAAAATCGAAACACTATATAGGGTGCAAAAATAGGAAATATCAGAGATCAAAGTGCAAAAATCAATTTTCCGGAGGTTAACTTTGAAGCAGAATAAAATACAGTTTTTAATATAAAATTATAGATTTTAAAAATAAATTCTAGACTAAAGAGACCCCAAGAAATTCATTTCTGCAATAAAAAGTATATGTTAGATAATAAAAATATGCTTAAACTTGCTGCTTTTAAAAAAAGTTTATTTTAGTTTCAAAAGAAAAATTAGGCTAGAATTTATATGTAAATGTATTCAATTGAATATAAAATACAAAACTACACAAAAAACTGCTTTAAAATGTATTTGCATGGTAAGATCTTTATTATCACAACATAAAATTAAAAGAAAGTAAAAGCAATGCAAGGTTTTATTTGGATTATTAAAGAACTTTTGCAATGTTCTCAAGATAAGTGAGCCAGTTGGAGGAGTTTTAGGGAAGGAGGGAGTTTTTTTGACTATCTCAAAGCTGTTGAGATCCTTGCTGCTCTGGGAAACACTTTGGCATCTATCTAAAAACTCCTGGTAAAGAATTTCATTAGTTGCTTGTTCAACTTTGAGCTTGTTGATCAGTACATTAAACTTGGGTTTCTTCACCCCAACACAGTTAGCAAACTTGTTGTGCCAGCTTTACAGGGAGGAAGTAGTTTTCATGGTCTTATTTTTAACAAACTTGGCCTGGTTCCATTCAATCTTGTTTTCCTTTCTTCCATGGCATCTGGTTTCAAGTTTTCCAATCCATTGGCATTCAAAGTAAATCAATAAATGGAGCAAAGACAGCTGCATTGTCCTCCATATACTTGGTATTCTTGAATGCCTCATAGATCTTGCTGGAGTCCTCCTTTCTCACCAAGGCAATGGCAGAAAAGGAGTTGAAGGCCACCTTTGGCTCCTGGGAAGTGGATCTGGTAACCAGTCTGTTGAGCTCAGTAAAGCTCTGCAGCTTTTTTCTGAGGCATTGTCTGAAGTGAAAGAAGCAACCATGAGGCTTGCTCTTAAATACCTTTTTAAAGGCGTTGGTTTGAGTAGGCTCAAAGTCAACAATGAGGTGGGTATGATAAGTGTAAATTCACTGCCCCCTTTGGCCTTGGATAGAAATGTTTCCCCCGTTGTACAAAGAAATCTGCTCATAGTCCAGCTAAACCACTCAACTTGCTAAAAGATTTAGCCCACACTGTAGACAAAAGACTTGTATTAGCATACCCTGTGAATTCTACAGCCTCCACTGTTCCTTCCTTGGAAGAAACCCTGGTAAATTTAGACTACTTGCTGGACTGGTGTCAACCATTATTGAAAGCTATCAGATCCAGCCAATTGGGTGCTACCACATTGACATCCAAAAGCTCAAGTGAATTTCAAGTGCTTGAAAACTTCTCCAGCCAATCAGGGAGTACCACGGAAATTAAGATGAAACCCTCCAGCCTCCCCAACTCTGACCTAAAGATTTCTCCCCCACCCAATCAGACTTAAGCCCTGAAGTCATGTGATTTTACCCTGCAGCACACTCCCCCTTTTTACACAGCAAGGGAACTTTCAGTCTCCTGCTTGTCTATTCCCAATTTTATTAAACTTTGGAACTTGCTGCACTTTTTTAAAAATTTTGTGGAGGCCTTGAGACTCTGTTTTGAGCCCCTATAGTTTAGAGATTAAAAGTGTTAGTTTTTTTGTTGAAGCTTACCTCGCGCCTACCCGCTTCAAACCTGGCATCATTCCTGGGCCCTTCAGAAGAAGCTCAGACATATAGTTGTTGCTCTTCTTGCTTTTGCTTTCAAAAGTTGTCTTCAGATATTAATTTTAATCAATTTTCAATATAAAACTTACTTTTATTTTGAATTTTCCTTGATTTCTTTGATTTTGAACCCACTTTTGATTATGTTTTGCTTCAAAGCCACCTGAGACCACCACCAAGTTCCCTCATGCTCTCCTGGCACTATTTTTCTTGCTCTTGTTTGTGAATCCCCCTGACATACATTTTTTTATTTGTTGTTGCCCTGGGAATTTTACTCTTCTATTCAGAATTTTGCGTAGAACACAGCTATGATACTCCCAATTCTCAAATTTGTGGTGTTTTCTTTGGCCCCCTTTTTGCTGCTTCTGTGGTCAACTTTTCCAGAGTTGTGGTCCAAGATTTCCTCTTCTGCTTGTCTTGTGGGCGATAACCCGTCCCGCCTCCTGGATCTCCCTAGTGGTCTCTTGTTATCTGGGGAGGCCGTGGTAAAGAGTTTAACCTGCAACAACCTGGATCTGGAGGCCACCAGGTTCACCCAGTCTGCTTCTGTGGTTAAGGAGAGGTCAGTGTCACCCATGTCCAGCCCTGAGAAGCGCAACTTGGTGCCCCTCCAGGCCCCTGCAACGCCCCCTCCCGCTCACACTCGTACACCCTGGTTACTCACCGGTTTGGTGTCAATGGGATTGAATACCTACTTCCCTCAGCTATCCCCTGCGTTGTCCCTGTGGTCCCCCCTTCAAGCAGCTGTCCCAGTTCTCCACTGGGCGGTATCCTGGTGGTATATTGTACCAGGATGGGAGCCAAACTTAGTTAGTTTAGCCCCCCTCTCTTACAGTAAGGCTCTGATGTTTCCTCATCATCAGGTTGGCTCGGGGCTTTAGACTTCTTCCTCTTGGGGGTAGAAGTGGGGGCATCAGTAGGGGGAAGGAGATCCAACTTCCCCTTTAGAATCTCCAAGGCATAAGTATAATCATCCTCATTTTGTCCTGATATCAGAAAGTAAACCATTGGTAAAACCTTATCACCATACTTCCCATGGATGCACCAAAGCTGGGAAAAGATCTTAGGGCATGATGAGAAGGTCCCATCAGCCAACCAGATAGGCAACAGTGCCCATGTTGACATTAAAAATGTTGACAGTGGTCATGTCAACAATTTTAAAGTTGACACTATAGTAAAGTGATGACCCAGTTTTACTTAATGTTGTTTCCTGGATGTCAACACTTTTTTAATTAACAAAACACTTTACCCTGAATATTTTTAATATAGAAATTTATTTTAAAATACATTTTTATACTATAACAACCCTTGAAAGTTCAAAACTGCAATAAAAAAATACTATAAGTAATAAGAATAAGGAGATATAAGCAAATATATTTCAATTTACTATGTAATTTACACTCTTTATCATAAAATTATTTTTTATTCCCATAAAAAATAAAATTCCAATGAACCAAAAATAAATATATTTTATATATAATAATAACTACAAAATATAAGAAAATTATAATTTTAATTTATCATACTTTATAGAAGCATAACTGAAAACATCTCATACCTTAAAGATGAATTAACAAAATATAAGATATTTCTTACTAAACCACATTGAAACTGTATCTGAAACTTACCATTTATACATAAAAGGATTAGTACACTATAAATGAATTAAAAAATTAAAAGTTTAAAAGTAAAAAATGTACAGGCAAAGCAAGGTTTATTAAACTGATTAAAGCCATCAGCAAGAGCAGTGGCAACGTCCTCAAGGTACTTCTTAATCTCTGCCACCTTGTACCTTTTCTTTACCACTTTCTGAATGTCCTAATGGTAGTCCTGCTCCTTGGACTTTTGCTTCTTGGGGGCCACCTGGTTGGCCAGGTCGCAAAACTTGGAGACAGTCTGGGCCTGCTCCTTCTGCAGCTTAGAGAAGAACTTGTTGTATTTGGGGTTGGATCCAACTTCACCTTCAGGTGCTTGTGCCAAACCTCAAGGCTAGAGGTGGTCTTCATCTCCCCCTTGAGGCAGGCGCCTTGGCAATTCTAAGGGGCAGTATCCTCACTCTTACCACTCCAGGCAGTCATCTTCTTGCCCACCCATTGGTGCTCAAAGTAATCCAAGTAACCTTTGAAGATGGTGGAGTGCTTCTTCACGTAAGCATTCTCCAGGAGGGCCTCAAAGCCAATCCCAGTATGCTCTGGGCGCACAAAAGCCAAGGCAGCAAGCTGAGTCAAGGCAAAGCGGCACATCCCCTTACCATTGTTAAGATACTTCTCAAAAAAGTCCTTCTCACTCTTGAGATTCTTGATGAGGGCCTGCTTAAAATGGAAGAAGCAGCCCTGGACTTCTCCATTGAAGGTGGCCTCAAAGGCTCTGAACTGAGCTTGCTCAAAGTCCATTATGATAACCTTTGGCCCAAGTGAGTGCGCATGAGATAGCTGCTCAGCGGCTAGGATCAACTCATCCTTCTCAGTAGAGGAGGAATTTGCCCTTGTGGTGTGAGTGGGAGGGGGGCTGGTTGGTGGGAAGGAAGCTCAAAGCATCCTGTACAATCTTGAAGGCTCTGGAGTAGACTTCAGTCTTGGCACCAGGAAGGAGAAAGAAGACAGGGGTGATAACCTGATCATTAAACTGCACATGAAGGACCCAAAGCTGCTTGAATAGGGAGGGGCAAGTAGCAAATGTGCTGTCACACAGCCAGGTGGTAGCAATGTTCAGCTGCTCCAGGTTTTGGGTTGTGGAGTAGGCTATAATTCTATCCTCCAGTTCCTGCCCATCATCATGGAGCAGGAACATCTCACCATCCTCTGTCTTCTTGAGGGCATCTGTGAGGATAAGGTCCCTGATGTTGGTGGCACTCTTGGCTATGGGGTTTGAGGCTTGACGCCTATCACTTACAAACTTGACCAACTGATTGTGGGTTGGCACCCTCTTCAATTTGGTTAAGGAGAGGTACTTGCAAGCAAGCACGGCCATCTGGGTGGCAGAAAGATCTTTGGAGGTGGGCATCACCTGGACAAGATACCACTTGAGAAGGCGGGAGATGGTGATGTGACTGTACTACAGTCACATTGGGCTGTGGTCTCACCAAGAGATTGAATTGTGATGAATTTAATAGGTTGAAATTCAAAACAATAGGATTGTCCTTGGAGAGACTTTCCAGCATAATAATGATAACCAGGAATCAATTAGGCTGTACTAATTGAGGGCTGTAATGAATAATCTGAACAATTCAGATTATGAGACTAGGTGTCTCAAACTGTCTAATTAACAATGGAGGTTAATTGATACACAGGAATCAATTAGGCTGTACTAATTGAGAGCCATACTGAATAATCTGAACGGTTCAGATTATGAGACTAGGTGTCTTAAACTGATTGATTAACTGGGAAGGTTAATTAATATATATACCCTGGAATATGATTAATGAGGATTTAATAATAGGGCCAAAATGGACTTGACTGTGTCAAGTAAAGACTTGTTGTCTTCAAACGGATTAATTAACTGGGAAGGTTAATTACTATATGCTTGGAATATAATTAATGAGGATTTAATTATATTGTTTAATTGCCTTGACTGTGTCAAGAAGTTTTGTTAAGGTTAGCCAAAAGTAAACCCCTGAATTGTGGTTTAAAAGTGTTGTTTTGGAAAATTAATTAGGTTAGAAGGCGCCACCCAGTGAATGTTCCAGGCGCCGCCTGGGAAAGTTCCTGGGCGCTGCGGTGGCGCCTGGTTTGAGTTTCAAAGTGTTTTAATGGGTTTTTAACGCAAAAATCCATTAAATGCAAAAATAGCTCAATGTAGACATTGGTGTCTATGCATTCAGGATCAATCAGCTGTTCCCAGTTGGAACAAGGATAGCTTGGATCAGGAATGTGTATATTCCACAGGGTTTTGGCGCCAGAAGTCCATAATGCTTCAAGCCAAAGCAATACCTTTCCATAGAAGGAATCAGGTGATTCTGGAATGTGTTATGGCACATTCTTATAGGTTAAGAGTGTGAAGATATTTTTGGTAAAGATCTGGATTGGATGACGCCGTTATGTCATAAACTATGTGATAGGAATCCTGGTATGATTCCGGAACCAGAGGGATTTTCAGCTGGATGTACCCTGATTGGTATATAATGGAAACATGATAATAATTAATAAAAGATGATACTTATGTGTGACAATGATTGCTTTCCCCTCAATCTTTTTAGGTTTGTTTTTTGGCTTTTAACTGAAATAATACTAGCATGGAATGAAAGATATGGTCTGCAGCTAAGACTATGGGAAGCAAAAAATGTGGAAGTGATCACCAGATGGTAACAAGTTTAACGCTAAGATTGCTTGCCTGGAATCCAAGCTCATCAAAGCTTACATAAAGGATTCCCCATCAAACTGTAAAAGAGTCAGACTGGGATAATGAAAAGGCAAGCATGAATTTCCTGGGTCTGTCACAGGTGGTATTTGGCATGATGCAGGTATGCTTGCCCTTGATGGTTTGGAAAAAATCCCAGCGCTCAGTGTTGAGCCACACTAGGCAGTAGCGGTCCTTGCAGGTGTAATGGCAGCTCTTGAAGCCCTGGTTGGCATTGTTGCAAGAGAAAATATACCCATTGGCCACCATGGCCATCCCACCCTTTACACTAATGTATGGGAAGTATTTGGGAAAGGAAGAGGGAACCTTGAATTTGCTGTCAATGTTGCAGATGTTGTGGGCCAACAGAGGGTCCCAGGGGCCAGCAGGAGCATGGCGGAAGCCAGGGAAGTAATTGTGGTGGGGCTTTGAATCATCCTCAGATGAGCTTAAAGGGGGGAGTTTGGTGGGGGGAAGTAGAAGGGGGCTTATTGTGGTGCTCCTCATTTGCAGGAGACTTATCTTTGGGTGGTGACTTTTGGGCTGAGCGCTTCTTCTTGGTTGGCTCCTTGTCAGAAGCTGAGTTGTAAAAACTGTGCTCTGTAAGGGAACCATAAGATCCCTCTCCCCCAGTGGAGTGAACAGGGCTCTTCTCAGGAGAGGGCTCAGGGGAGGGCTTTGGTGAGGGCTTTGGGGATGGTTTTGGAGTGGCCTTTTTTGATGAGACAGGCTTCTTTTTGGTGGGTTTGGTTGGCTTTGAAGGACGCTTGGTTCCTTTGGGCTGTTTGGAAGTGTTTTTGTCCTAAAATAATAAGTAAAATGGTTTAAAATAAAGCAATTTATGTAAAAAACAAAAAAAACTTAAAAAGCACAATATATAAAAAGTAAATCTTAGATGGTTTTTATTGGCATGTAAAAGTTAAAAAATACTTGTATAGTTTTTATTTTATTAAAGTTATAAATAAAAAATTAAAAGTTAAGAGAAATATGCAAAAGTATTATATTTAGATATGAATTTTATTTTAAAAATTAGAAAATATTAAAGAGAAAAGTTAAAAATACAACATATCAAAAAATGAGAAGTTTTACTATGTAAAACATAAAAGTTTTATATGTGAGAACTGAAAAGCGTCAACATTATGAGTAATGATTAGTAAAAAAAGATGAATTCTCACTGTTGATTACAAAAATTGTAGACATTATTTTTGATGACATTGTCACTATTGAAATTTTTTAAAAACTACTATGTTTTTTCATAGTACACTTAATTAAATTTACACAGGCTAGCAAAAATTAACAGTTTTCTGTGTATTTTTGTTCACATATAAAAATTAAAAAAAACATATGAAAATAAGTACAAAAAGTATCAAGATTCTTTATTCTTTTATTAAAAATAATATTTGGGTAGTGGTAATATGATATTTTACCATTGTGTATATAAGAAGTTGTTAATAAGTTGTTGGTAGATATTGAAAAGGGTAAAGTGTCAACAACATCACTTTCAACATTCTTTATATGAGGTGACATATTAATCTAGGCTTAATTGTGCCACTCTAATTTGCTTAACTCCACTCTGGGGGATGATCACAAGCAAATAAACAACATTTACGAGTGTCAACATTATTTTTACATTAGTTTTAAAATCTATGGCGACGGACAAAATGAAATCAGATTTAAACAAAATGAATTCAGATTTAAGCAAAATTGAAACAGACCCAAATATATTGTAAATCAATATAAATTCATTTATTTTTAATTTTGTTTAAATCTGAATTGTTTTCTCTTGTTGCCATAGCTTTTAAAATTACTGTAATAATAAATTCTATAGTAACTTACATAGTAACTCACGCTTAAATTATTGAATTGCCATTAGCCACCAATCTACTTAATATATTAAAGCCATAATAAGTGCCACATATATATTTATAAAATGAACATTCCAACAATCAAATGTATGTGCAATGTCTTTTTCAATATAATAATTCAATAAAAAATATTTTTAAATGTGCACTTAATTTCTTTGTTGTAGATGTTTCAGTTTTGTTATTAAAAATAAGTTATGCTTAGAAATTGTCAACATTGACACTTTTACGTTGTGAAAAAAATAAAAAATAAACTAATTTTTATTAGTAAATGTAAAGGAAAATCTGGTTAAATTGAGTTTTTGATCAAGCTTAATATTAAATTATGTCAGAATGGCCACAATTTTGTCGTGTTTTCTGGGTTCACACCCCTGAACGCTTTAAAAAGAATTAAGCTAGCGCAACTAGCAAAAAACATAGGAGATTTAGAGTTGAGTCAACAGTGGCCATGTCAATAAAGTGTCAACATGGGCGCTGTTGCCACTAGATATTGGCTGTCATCAATCTCTTAAGGTTATCCTGGATGGCATAGCAGATGGTTCTTTTATGCTCATATGGCCCATTGTCATGAAGGAGAAACTATTCATCCTTAGAGGTGACTCTGAGCTTGCTTGGTATATCCAGTTCCAGGAGGGAGGTGGCAGATCTGCCCACATTGTCAGACTCAGCAATTATCACTGACATACTTCTGAAGGGATCCAAAAGGGCAACCTCCAGAATTAACTCATACAGAATGGAACATCCTCCATGTTGACAATTCCAAAAATTGTTTTTGCCTTATCTTTTATAACTTCAATTAAAAGATCAAAATAAAAGTCAAACATTGCTTCTATTATCAGTGCCAATTATTTAATAAAGAAAAAAATAATCTTTAATATTGAAAATAAGAAAAATATTTTTGAGAATTGTTGACATGGAGGATGTTCCATTATGTATGAGTTAATTCTGGAGTTTGCCTCCAAAAGTACCAACTGCTATCTTTTGAAGACTGGTCAAGTTGTGAATAGCCCTAGTGACTATCTCCTGGGAGGTAAGACCCCTGTTGAAAGGCTGCCTCTGGCGCAGGTACCACTTTATTAGGCGCTGATATACCCTAGTTGGTTCCAGGCAGGTGTGCTGATTGTTCAGCTTCTTAAACTGGGTAAACCCAGTTATAGTCAGGTGGGCAAGGCAGGCCCCTCACACTTGTAATGATTAAGCACCAAGTGCTTCTGCTCATCATTACACCTAAACATAAACCCATCATGGTAGAACCCAGCATTGCCCTTGGAGGACATTATTGGAAAGGAGATGGGTAGGACATCTGGCAGTCAGAACTCCTCTTCATAGCTGCAAATATTTTGTACTTTCAGGATATCCCAGGTCTCAAGGCCATCCTCAGTTGGTGTATGTTGTGTTCTGAGGCGCGGCACAGATACACAACAGGGAACCCTAACCTTAGGATTGGATTCATATTAAGTCTCAGTTAGATGACAGGAAAGGCTATGCAATTACCTTGCAGCCCTGGATGAATAATCTCTACTAGGTGTAGCTAGAGAGAGGCGCTGAAGTACGTGGAGACACAAAGACAAAAATGTGAATAGAACTTAAGCTTATTGGTGAGTTAGGAAAAGGAATATATAGTGGTTATTGATACCACAAAACACTACCCAGACAGTAGGATCACTTGCCACAAGCATGAGTGGGGCAAGTGAGATGCGCAGAGTCAAGAAACCAAACAATGGAGTTTCCTGATTCAGTCATCAACTCATTTTGAGAGGCAAAAGCAAAAGCAAGAGATTTGTCTTTGAAATGGCCCACCAAAGGCAAAATTGACACATGGTGAATAGCAGGATTCACAATAGTGTAGCATCTCCAGAGTCATACAGGTCTTCATGTTCTTCTTCTGAGATGTGGGGAGGCGTCTCCTCTTAATCTGCCTGGCTGTAGACAAACTTGTGCCCAGTTGGGCTCTTGGAGGGGCTGAGGGTAGATTCCTCTTCAGAAGGCTCCTCTTCTGGAGAGGGGGAGGGCTCAGGGGTCTTCTTGGTGGCCTTGGAGGCCTTCTTGGTGATCTTATTGGTGGTCTTGGGGCCAAGCTTCTTGGATCTGGAAGGGGTGGCCTTCTTTGAGTTGATGGGAGTTGACTTAGGGGACATCTAGATGGCTCAAAGTTAGTATTTTTTGGTTAGTAAAAAAAGAATATAAATTATTAATAAAAATATTGTTTTTTAACAGAATATGATAGTCAGAGTGCTGTTTACTGTAATTTATTAGTTTTAATAAATATTTTAATTGAGGTAGTCAACTCTATAATGCTTTTAAAAGGAGCAAAAAGGGGCTTTTGGTCAGACAATTAGGGAGTTTCAATTTTGGCACTTCAATCTCAACACTCCCTAAAAACATAAGGGAACATAGTAACATATTAAATTAATTTAATGTTTTTTTTAAAACTGCCAAAAACTGCAGTTTTTACTAAACCCTTTAAAAGGTTACACTAAACTAACCCAAAATGCCTGAAACTCTACTATGTTCTAAAGCAAGTCTTTAACCTTTAAAACACTAATTTTAAGTTTTAAACTTACATTGGTTAAATCATTATGGTCTTGTAAAGTAGAGTGTTTGTTTGGTTTAAATGCACTTTCAATTTCCGCGCTTTTGATTATAAACACCTATTGAAGCTTAGTTAATAAAATATTAAATTCTAATCATAATTTAAAATATATTGGTGAACACTAAATCAGTGTGTTTTGAATTTCAATTTGAAGCTTTTTTGATTTGCGCACTCTATTACTACACCCAGTAAATCACTAAGTGATCATATAATATTTGTTTCATTCAGCACTCTATCTTTTACATAATAAAAATCACTGAAACTATAATCAAATGTTATACAGGTGATTGGGAACCTGTATGATAGGTTTTAGCTTATTTGGTTGAGTATGATATGTTTTTGAAGCTTTTCTGATCATTTACATAGTGATAGAATCAATATTAAGTGATATTTTATTTTTTTTAATTTTGGGGCCCCAAATATTAAATTGAAGAGACTTCCAGACTTCAATTTCTGCACTTTTGATTTTATCCCCTATATTTAAAAGGAAAAATAATATCTATTTTAAAAGCCAAATTAATTTAAGGTGTGTTTTAAATTGCATCAATTTGGGCACTTTTAACTTGGTTTTTTGATCTTAGCTACTAGTAATTTTTTTTAAAAAAATTCTAATTTAAGAAAAATATTAAATTTTTTGGAAAAAATTTTTATTGAAAAAAAGTACGGAGATCGAAAAATCCATCGATTTGGAGATTTCGATCTCCGCACTTTGACTTTAGGCACTTGCCCATAGCTACCACATGTAAGACGCATATCAGCTTTATAAACCAGAAACTCAATTGCATGTCCCCAACACCTGGTCCGTACTGTTATACCCAAGAAGCAGATTGTTTGTCAAGGTTAATACAATAGTTTTAAAAGATATGGCGAACTGCAAAATCAATTCTGATCCTGGCTTTTAGTTACATTGAACCCTTTACGATAAGATTGTTATCGGTGAAACGTAAAGTATCAAAATCATCAAGCCGTTAAAATAACTCCGAGTAGGAAACTAAGATGGCTTTAAAGGGAATTAAAATAGCACCAAAAATGAAGCATTTCGAGAAACTCACAAATACCTTCAGGCAAAAACAACACCCAACTCTCAGATCAAAAATAATACTAATCATAACTGGCATACCTGTAGGATAATACATAGATAAAAAATAATACCCCTAGATTTAAATATAAGCAAGATTCAATTGGTTTAATTAAAACCCTAAACAATTAATTACCTACCAGCTAAATAAAAATAAAAAAGCTTTCCCTTTTTTAAAGCTGTTTTAGATAAACAGTCCTCATAGAATCTAAGAAACAGAAAACTATAGCTAATGAAAGTTACACTAATAGAAAAACAATTTAATCTCTTAAGTTACAGCATAATAAGAATAGGGGTAAATGAATTTTTAATGATATAACTGCTTATGTTACAATATCCTCAACTGCTCCCTCTTAAGAAATCATTTCCCTGAGAAATAACTTGTCTGCTAAATAGTTAGTGGCACTACAGCCACACACCCTATGTTGTATGAGGATCAAATCCTATAAGGAACACTACCTGAATAAGCCCCATGACATGCATGTATAATATTTATCTTACCATATAATATCCTACCTTAAAACCAATAAAATATATCTATCTTCTTAATTTCCCCTTTAATTTGTTTCATACATCAAAAGAAGTACATGATCAACCCTTCATTAGCTTTATCCTCTAAAAATATATCTACAACAGAGCTAGCAACATAAACTTATGATGTACAATGATCTGAAGCATGTAATGAATAAAAGGCAATTCCAACCAATCAACTTTCAAGTACCCAAGGAAGCTAGCAAGCAGCCTCTCAACCCCAATCTAACCCTTTAGACCTCCATCAATAACAGCTGCACCTCAAGAAGTAAAGATAAATCAGGCATAAAAGATATTGCTGTTATTATTGGGCTCTTTCCTATTTTGCTCCTGGGTATCCCAGCAGGCTTTGTCCTTCTGGAAAAACCCATCCAAGACACTTTAATTGCAGCGTGGATGAACTGTATTAAGCCTAACCAAACTCATCATCTAAATTAACCATCTCATCTGGGCCAAATGCCAAGGCTTCCAGCTTTGGAGCTGATAAGCCTGGAAGATACCCATGGGTCCAGGTGGGAAGAGTGATGGTGTGGGGATACTCTACAGCATGGGAGAGGAGGGGCATATCTTTGATGGGTTGGAGTGCTCATTGGGATCAGGCAAGGCTCCAGAAATCCTTGGGGCCAAGGGGGAAGGAAATATCCCATAGATATGTTTATCAGAATATACCTAGGAAATCACAATGGAGTACACTCCAAGTCTTTATTGGACAATGGCTGACAGCTGGGGTTGGGGGAATCTTGGTAAATTATAGGGAGGAAGGTGATAGTGTCTAGGCCTGAAATGCAAGTCAGCCTGGGGCATGTGATCCTTGCATCAATGTGCAGTAATATGCCATGGGTACATAGTGAAAATCCCTTCAAACCTGGTTTCTAAGGTACACCCTAAGAATAAAGGGTCCTGAAGAGCTGCTCCAAAATCAGGATCCAGGGAACAGACATTGGGTATTGACAGGTGTTTAATCATGCAGTGCTGCCTGACCTCATGATTTCAGAACAATGGGTGAGGGCTGGGGCCCCTACACATTTGATCAGAAATAAGTCACAGCTACATCCACCAAAGCCAAATACCCAGTCTTTGGTTCTAGATCAGCCCTGATAAACTGACAGGTTGTTATGACTGTGTGCTATCAAATTGCTGATTGGTGTAAACTAAGGCGTGTAGTTGCCAGGCAGTTGTGTAACTGATATAAATAAATACTGGTGTAACTGTGGTGCTTTTGCAGAGTTACCTGGGGGAAGTAATTGGAAAACAGATAATATTCTTTATTGAGAGATAACTACTATATAGTTGATGTGAATTGTGGATATTAGGAACATGGCTGTGTTGTTCACTGGGTTGGATGGTGAGGGGGTGGCTTGATCCTGGTCATGAGTCAAGCACTAAATTTAGCCATCCAATGTATGGGATCATCATTTGCTCAGATTATTATTTCTGGGGATTTAAGTTGACTTCTGCATTTGGCTACAGGTCACTGGGAAGTTGGATTGCGGATCACAAACCCGCTTGGTCAGAACCTTTCCAGGGGTTGACCCTGCTGTTTTGAAAATACAATAAAATCACATTACAAAAATCAAGGTATCTCTATGGTAAGAAGGTTTGACTAATGTAAAGTGCAAAATATAAATTTAAGTATAATATATGTGGATCAGTTTTTATTAGAAAGTGATAGGCTTTTAATGGCAAGCAAAAGGGGATTGCCATTACTGTAATGATGTCATATAAATAACTTGGAAGCTGTTAGTTTAATGATGGTTGTTTCAATGCAATGAGCAGGGGTTAGCAGGGAAGGGGGGAGAAAATGATCATAGGAGCCTGAATATGCTAACTGATGTCAAGAAAAATACAAGGTATTTGTGACTTTAGACATTCAGGTCTGTGGCCTTTAATCAGGATCACTAATCAAGTTTTTTATTGACAATAACAACAAATTGATGTGAAAAGCAATCAAATCAGGACTCCTGGTGACCAGTAGCAGCAATGCCTGTTACTAATAACCATCACATTGATCAATAGGAGCTTCTGAATCCCCAAGTTAAGGGATTTTTAAAATTGCCCAAGCTCCCTTGAAACCGTTCAACTGATCAAGATCAGATGGGTGAGATAAACATGATGATTAGAATTTCTGAGCAAGGATTCAGGGTTACATAACAAATTTATTTTTTCCTCAACTCTCAAAAGTCAAATCTTTCACAGGGGTTTTAAAAAAACTAATAAATTATAATATGCTGCTATTTCCTTTTAAACACTTCTTTTGTTAGATTTGCCACACTACTTTAAGTTAGCCTTGCTGCTAACCATATTCTTGATGGTTATTGGAGGCATGCTTGTACATGATTCCTCTAAATCCCAATAGTTTTTTATCATGACTCTCAATCTCATTTACTCTTCTGCCAAGATCAAAGTCCCAACCCCTCCCACATCTTAGTGCCTAACCCTTATCCCAGAGATAAATTTCCTCTTACCAGCCTATATGAAGGTCTATGATATGGTTACCTTTTATGGCTCCACTGAACCTTAGCTTTATTTTTAAAATCTTTACCATCATGTGAGATTAGGCTGATTGACCACAAATGATCAGGCTAATCATTGCACACAGATCTTAATCAGTTACATGCCATATTATCACTTGGTTATCATTTAATCAAGTGTAGTAATTATACATTGTATAATCACCAATATATTATAATAGATATGGCAGTTACATGCCATGTAATTGTTAGTTTATTATAATAGATGTTGTGATTATACACCGTATTATCACTGATCATCATTCCAATGTGTACTGATTACACACTGTATATTACTTGCTTTATTATAGTTGATGTGACAATTATGTGCTGTATAAACGTTAGCCAACATAGTGTTTATCATTGATTCTAAGCTGTATAATCTAGAGATCATCTATCACTCACCTCCCAATACACCCTACTGGATGTTTTATCAACCCAGCCCCACACTGCCCAATGGGCTTTTATGCTCATATCAAACAAGTGATATGCAAAAGATTAGGCAATAACGAGTTCAGGTCAGAGCTACACGGCGTATAATCAGGTTTCTTATCAGTTTGGGTCAGCATTACATGGCAGATGATTCACAGGTTGATAATGGATCAAGTCTGCTATTATACAGTGTATAATCTCTCATTCAACCCGTTGTATTAATAAGAAGAGGATTTGCCAGCCAGAAAAGGATCACTGATTAAGCCTTACAAATGGAATACTGGAATTCCACCTTCCAATGTTGGAAGACAGATTAAGGACCATTTATAAGCGTCAACTAAATACAGTGTAGTTTCCCAGTGCAATAATAGGCGTGTAAGATACAGCCAATCAATAAATGATAGTAGGCTAGCTCAAGAAGAGTGTAGGCTGTAGCTGAAGTGCCATGTACACCTGCAAAGGCCAGTAGCAACACACATGCCAAGGACAGCCAATCAGGATAGGCGCAGCCAGCAAAGATGGACCCATTGCAAAGGTAGCCACTGAGAACTGTCTGAAAGAACAAGAACAAGGGTTGTTGCAGTATATATTGATACAGACGCCTGAAAGGAAAAAACAAGTTCTTAGTTACACCTGGATAGATTGCAGCCGCTGGCTAGATTGTACTCCAGTTTCAATAAACGTAATTATCTTCAAAGTTCTATTCTATTGTAGTCTGTAGTGCTCTTGCATAGGATTAGGTAGAGTACATTGGCAAGGCTAACATCTATCTGTAGCTTTGAACATACCAGCAATAACATAAGCTGATCAACACTGGTGCTCACTTGAAATTGAGCCTCTGCTAATGCCACAGGAAACTGCTCCTGCCTGCCAAGGATTGTCCTTGGCCCCGCCTCCACCCAGCTTTATTGGCAAGCATGGGTACAAGATAGAATCATAAGACAGTGAGAGTGCTCCTGTATTTTCTGTGAGCAACTCAAATGATTGTTCATCCTCCTGCAACTGTACCTTTGGTTGTGACCCCGTTGCCCTCTGTCCCTGAGGGTCCTGCCTTGGTTGGTTCATATAATTCTACGCAGATTATTGAGCTGGCCAAGACTTTACTTTGTGGGTTCTGCCTCTGTCCCTCTGATTGCTCTGACCAGAATATAAGCATATTTTCCCACTACTGGGACCAGGAAAATTGCTGGCAACTATACTGGCTCTACTGTAACGCATCATTCCAAGCTCTTCAGGAGCGCCTTGCTGGTGGAGATCACGCCGTGGAGTACCTTGCTGGCTTTGTCCAGCCCTCTGTGAAACAACTCCAGCTAGTTGCTGCTTGCCATAACTCAAGCTTTTGTCCCTGGGCATTGCCCTCCTCTCCTGTTGCCACAACTGGGCTGAGCAATGGACCACAGCCAACGCCTCCTTTTTGAAGATGTGTGCTGTGGTCCTGGCTAATCAGTCCATGGGGGGGAATGCACATGCACGTATTGATGAACTGATCAACATCTTAAACACAAAGTTCAGGGCCATGATACATGAAGCAATGGATGCCTGTGGAGCTTCTCTGGCATGGCTACAGGACGTGCACAAGTTCTGTGCTGAGTCAGACAAGTTCAGCGTGAGAATGGCAGACAACATAGCCACCATGGACCAGAACATGATCACCCTGGACAAGGAAGTAGAGCAGCTTGGCTCACAACTTCACCAGTTCAAAAAATACATTCTGGACAACTTCCAGAGACTAGAAGCAAAAGTCAACAGCCAAGTGAAGGTATTCCGCTCATCTACGCCAAAGCTACTACCTTGCCCGTACAGTGTAAAGATTTCAACACTAGAGACCAGAGTAGCAACCTTGGAGAGCACAATCAATGGATACAGAGAGGAGTTTGATAGAATGCATGAGACCATAATGACTCTGCAAACAGAACAGACAACCCTGAGAGACGCCATGTCACACCTTTCTAAAACCATCATAAGCGTAGAGTCTGAGCTCTGCCAAAGAAGCCTGCAGATTGACAACAGCAATATCCACAACTGCCTGGCTAGAATGAAGGCTCAGATCCAGCTACTAGAAACAAAAGACTGCAAATGCATCTCAAGCAGCCGGCAAACATCATCCTCAATGCGTACAGACCACTATGAAGATGCCACTGACACCTCTGAGGAGGAAGGGGAACAACCAAACAGGGGGATTCCTGAGATATTCACAACCCTTCCCTCTATAGAGCCTTTCACGCCAAAGGCCACGCCTAGGGCTAGGCGTAGCTATACAGCAGATAGGCAGTCAGCTGCCTCCCCCCGCCAGCCCACCGAGCCTACAGCTGTGAACAAACAATTCAAACCTCTGAATCTCCCAAAATTCAATAAACAAGGGAATATACATTCCTTCCTGAGACTTTTCAAGATGGCAATGAGGGGCACTAGTAACCACTAAAAGGCAACCACACTCATCATCACACTAGACGCAATCAGAGTCAACTTAGTGATGTCATGCCTACCTACAACTGACTGGACGTATCAAGAGGCTATATAGGCTGTGCTGGAGGAGTTTGGTGGAGAGGACATCCTCTTCACCAGAAAGTCCAAGTTTGGTGCCATAAAGTTTGCTCCAGGCAAAACTCTGCAGGAATTTGCGGAACAATTCTACCATGATGCACTGGTGCTCCTTGGCTCCAGTACAGTCTGCACCTTCAATATCCGTTCTGCAATGAAGCAGGCCACTCACCTGTACAAAGAGCTTCATAGAGCAATGGCCCCTGCCTACGCCAAAGGCAAGGACATGTTAGAAATTGTGGACTGCCTCCATAATCATGCCAAAATGTTTGGTCCTCCCAATTGACCCAAGTCCAAGCAGCCTAAGCCAACCTACAAGAGACCCCTGTCCCTAGCTTGGCTCCAGAGCCTAAGTGAACCAGATGTCTGACTTGCTCAATGGGCGTTGAAACTACAGGCCTTGGACTACAAGATCCTTTACTGCCTTGGCAGCAAGCACCAGAATGCAGGCTGCCTATCCTGTTTACCCACTGTGGCCCTGTTGAGCCCGTTAGCAGATAAGCTGTACCAGAAAATGATGACTGGGAAGTTTAGAAGCAAGCTCAAGAAAGTACAGCATATCCTATAGGACCTTCAGAAGGATACAGCACTACACAATGGTGTGCTGTACAAGCTAGTGGATGGTAAGGAACACATATTCCCTCCTACCTCCAAAAGAACTAGCATTGTTACAGCCGCTCATAAGGCAACAGGTCATGGTGCCTTTTGGAAGACCAAAGAGATCTTGTCTCGCACCTACTTCTGGGAGGCAATGAATTTTGACATTCAGGAGACAATTGACTGCTGCATTGAGTGCCAAGGGAATAAGCCATTACAAAAAATGCACAACTTACCAAATGGTGCAACCCCATTTTGCCTGGCATACTGTGTCAATGGACATAGTGGGACCACTCCCACGTAGCAGCCCTGGCTTTCATTATGTGATAGTGGCTATAGATCACCTAACTAAGTGGGCAGAAGCCCGGTCTATAAGGAAAGTAGATTCCCCTTCTACTGCAAAATTTGTCTTGGATGCCATTATACTTTGCCATGGCTGCCCCCAGTTCCTACTCTTAGATAACGGGACCAACTTTACGGCCTCAGTAATATTGAGAGTGAACGGCCTCATAGGAGTCTGCAGAGTACTCTCCACTCCATACCACCCTGAAACCAATGAGATGGTGGAAAGCGTCAATGGTACCCTAACCCAGATCCTCTGGAAATTAGCTTCATTGTGTACATCTTCTTGGGAGACATACTTAGGAGCAGCAGTGTTTGCATATAACATCTTGCTTCACTCTACCACAGGAGCGTCCCCTTTTCAACTGATGTATGATTGACACCCTGCCATTCTGCCTGTCCTATACTCGGTCACAGGCAATCCTGGGCAACTTTCCTACAATCAGTACCTAGAACAACTGGCTGACACCCTCATCAAATTGCAGCATCTGCTTTTAGCAACACAGCTATCAAGACCCAAGCCAGATTTTAAAGGGACTCCGCTAATAGGGCCCCATTGCCCTCTTTTGAGGTAGGGGAGGGGGTTGGATACTGCAACACCAGAGGAGCGGGTAGATCCCACAAACTAGACAAGCTATGGATATGCCCCTTCAAGATCATAGAGAAAACCTCACCTGACGCCTACACCATCAAGGATAAGGATAGTGAACACATATTCAACTGTGTACATACAAAGTTTCTACGCCCATTCTTCACCCCAAAAAAAGGGCCTAATTAAATAAAATCTGAACTTATCATGAAAGAAAATAACAATAAGTAATATAAACACATCATGTAATCCATACAAGAAAAAATATTAAAAGATATAAAACATGAAAATATATATAAATAATAAAAATAAAGAAAGTGTATTATATTGAAGAAGGACATAGTCCTAGAAAACTTTATTACTGAGTGCCCTCCTCAGGCTCCTCAGGGACATGGTGTGTGGTAGCCTCCACATAGTCACCAAAAGCGTGGGTGGCCACCACCTGGTAAATAACAACAACATTTTAAAGCCACATATGTTATGCCTCAGGGGACAGCCATTCCCAGTGCATAATGGGTGCAATCAAGGCCAGCTCTTCATCTGCCAGGAAACCCAGTCCACACTCAATAGGGAAGCACTCCCCTAACACCAAGCACTCCACAATGAACCCCTCCAAGGGGCAATCAACCAGAAGACCCCGCTAACAGTGCAACACTTCACAACAGTAATACTCCAAGATGGCCTGTATTTGACCCAAGGAACCGTAAGGAAGCAAAAGCTTCGGAATCAGGAAAAGGTTACCTAACAAAGCCATATGGGGGAGATACTGGGAAAGATCCCCAGTCTTCAATCTCTCCAAGGTAATGTTAATGAAGTTAATGACGTTAGCCAGACAGTTGTGCTGGTTGTCAGCTCAGAAAAGTCCCCACTGCCAAGTGGAATTGGGACTAGGCCCCCATACACAAGACCAGACCCGCACCACTGCACAGTTGAAGTCAATTACCTGTGTGTATTTGGCATACAAAGACAGATTAGGGCGCAACAGCTCTACCAAGACCCCCTCTAGAGGCAAGCCAGCTCCTGGAGAGCAACAGAACAAACAGCAGGAGGGTGATATTACTCTTCATGGCAAAGACGGGAGTGAACATCCACTCCTTGCTTGCGGGACAGGAGGACAAAGAGGAACTCACTCAGGAACTTGTATACCTGGAAGAGGCTGTTGACCTCAAAGTCCGCGTGATCAGGGTCATAAGAGAGGTTAACACTACCCAACAGAGTAGGGTTAGGAGCATACAGCACAACAGGCAACTGAGGTACCACAGCCCAGGCCTGCCAAACAGCTGGGTCTACTGATGAAGCCCCCACCATATAAGAGGATAACCCTCTTGAGCAACTTTCTGCTCCAAGATGGGGCTGTGGGGATGCTGAAAGGGATTGGTCACCACAGTGGTGGCCAAGGACAACTCTGAGCAAGTATTGTTCTTGTGAGCCCGTAACAAATGCCAACCATAGAAATGGAGACAGTGTGCCTCCTTACTCTGGCAATTGAACTCCTGACAAAGCTCCTCCAATATGGCCGCCAGGAACTCCTGGTACTCCTCCTTGGTGCTAAGACAGGAAGATGCTGGTGAGAAAGACATATGCCTGATTCTCTTCTTACCCTCCCTATTTATGGTCAAGAGGGTAGAAATGTAAGATTAGGCTGATTGACCACAAATGATCAGGCTAATCATCACATGCAGATCTTAATCAGTTACACGCTGTATTATCACTTGGTTATCATTTAATCAAGTGTAGTAATTATACATTGTATAGTCACCAATATATTATAATAGATATGGCAGTTACACGCCGTGTAATTGTTAGTTTATTATAATAGATGTTGCAATTATACACTGTATTATCACTGATCATCATTCCAATGTGTACTGATTACACGCCGTATATTACTTGCTTTATTATAGTTGATGTAACAATTATGTGCTGTATAGCGTTAGCCAACATAGTGTTTATCATTGATTCTAAGCCGTATAATCTAAAGATCATCTATCACTCACCTCCCAATCCACCCTACTGGATGTTTTATCAGCCCAGCCCCACACTGCCCAATGGGCTTTTATGCTCATATCAAACAAGTGATATGCAAAAGATTAGGCAATAACAAGTTCAGGTCAGAGCTACACGGCGTATAATCAGGTTTCTTATCAGTTTGGGTCAGCATTACATGGCAGATGATTCACAGGTTGATAATGGATCAAGTCTGCTATTATACAGTGTATAATCTCTCATTCAACCCGTTGTATTAATAAGAAGAGGATTTGCCAGCCAGAAAAGGATCACTGATTAAGCCTTACAAATGGAATACCGGAATTCCACCTTCCAATGTTGGAAGACAGATTAAGGACCATTTATAAGCGTCAACTAAATACAGTGTAGTTTCCCAGTGCAATAATAGGCGTGTAAGATACAGACAATCAATAAATGACAGTAGGCTAGCTCAAGAAGAGTGTAGGCTGTAGCTGAAGTGCCATGTACGCCTGCAAAAGCCAGTAGCAACACACGTGCCAAGGACAGCCAATCAGGATAGGCGCAGCCAGCAAAGATGGACCCATTGCAAAGGTAGCCACTGAGAACTGTCTGAAAGGACAAGAACAAGGTTTTTTGCAGTATATATTGATATAGACACCTGAAAGGATGAAAACAAGCTCTTAGTTACACCTGGATAGATTGCAGCCGCTGGCTAGATTGTACTCCAGTTTCAATAAACGTAATTATCTTCAAAGTTATATTCTATTGTAGTCTGTAGTGCTCTTGCATAGGATTAGGTAGAGTACATTGGCAAGGCTAACATCTATCTGTAGCTTTGAACATACCAGCAATAACACAAGTTGCTCAAAAAATCAATATTACATCCCCAAGGTTTACTTGGCCCTGATCTCTAC